>PVKZ01005653.1:0-48807 GCA_004027375.1 Macroglossus sobrinus
TCCAGGACAGGTGGACCTTGGGGTGAACTGAATAATCAAACAAATAACTCAAGACTCAATTATGTCTACTGATAATTATTAAAATACAATGACCAATGTCTACTGGAAAATAATGACTAAACAGTATAAAAACAACCATATAGAACTTCGTAACTGAAAAATTCACAATGCCAGCAGTTAGAGCAGGCATTTCTCTTTGGCGAGCATAATTCTCATTGCTTTTTTGCATTGGATCACAAGAGAAAGCACAGGCAGTGGAGCCATCCTAGCTTAGAGTCTCATGATTAGAATTGAAAACAACATATTTTATAACACCATCAGATATAAATGTAGGGTCCCAGCAAGCCTTGGTTCCAGGTATAAGAATCACTGCAATCAGGAAGCAGAAAGCATAGAACAGAACATATTTCGTATATTGTTCTTTCAGTCTAAATGTATTTTGTAATTAAAGAATCATTTTTGTTATAACCAATGTTGCATGTAACACAGCCGGAATCATTCCATTTTTGTCAGGATTTAGGGTAATCAGAATGTTCACAAAGTCAAATTTATCCTTAGAAAAGTCAAAGGATTTTGTTATGCCTTAAGAGGGATGGATGATACTTGTCATCTGGGATCTTAAATACTGTGCAGTCTCTATATGGATCCTGCACTGTTTAGGATTCTGTACTCGGTCATAAGCAGAACATAAGGACCCTCTGTGGTGGTATTTGGGAAATGGGCCATCTACCCTTTGTGCACATACAAAGTTCTCAGAGAAATTATGGAACACCTTGCATTTTATAGAAGTGCTACTACACAAAGTCCTTGACAACCTTCTAGTTTTTATTTAGCAAAGTTCTTAAGTCCTTCTCTAAAATGGCATGGCTATTTACCAGTGAGCCTGTACCAAAATGTAAGTTTAAAAAAATATATTTTACTGGTTGGTCTTGATAGAATTTATAACAGTTATCAGTCGTTCTACACAACATCCTGGCACTTGTTAACCATTTGAATTAAGAAAGAAAATAATAGCTAAGAAAAATATAAAACTCAGCTCTTTGCTAAACCGAATAGAAAAGGTGATTCTTTGACTTTCCATAATAGATTTTAACACACTTTCTTAAGTTATATGATGGGCAAAATCTGAACCACAAGATTGAACATAGATAGAACATATGGGAATACAGCAACAATTGCAGAAAAGAATAATTTTTCAATACATTACATTTTTAAAAATTTAGCAGATATTGGGGAATAAAGCAAGTCTCAAACTAGTTTAATGATTTTTCAATTACAAAACATCTTCTCTATATGTAATGTAATAAACTTTGAAATCAATCACAAAAAAATAACTGGCTAATATCTATATATTTGAAAATGAAATAAATAATCCTTTAAATAACCCATAGGTCAAAGGTAAAAAATAAAAAGGATTTAAAAGAAACTTAATGATACATATCAAATCTTGTGCTATAGTGCTGTCATTTCTTGGAAGAAAAGTTATACTAGAAATACCAGAAAAGAGAAAGCCTAAAATTAATAACATTATATTAATTGTAATAGGTAGAAAGCAATGGTAAAATAAAATACAGGGGGAAGAAGATAAAAATTATAAAATCAATAGCAGATATTCATCAAATAGAAAATCAACATGCAATGAAGAGGACCAACAACGCCAAATATTTGCTTTTTATAGTGATTTTCACTGGACTTATTTTTAAAAGAAAGTTCAAATAAGATTTGTGTAAGGCAGGGAGAAGTAGATAAAATATGGATTTGTGGATAGTAATACAGCTATAAGAATAATAATGAATCCCAGAGAAATTAAGCAAGTAAAAGAATTTAAAAACATCCAAATCAGAAAGGATGTAAAACTGTCTCTATTTGCGGATGCCATAATTACATATAACAAAAACCCTGAAGGTTCCACCAAAATATTGTTACTACTAATAAACAAGTTCAGTAAAATCACAGGATACAAAATCAATATAGGAAAACCAGTGGCATGTCAATAAACTACTAATGAACTAGTAGAAAGGGAAATTAAAAAACAATCTGTTAACAATTACATCAAAAAGAATAAAATATCTGGAAATAAATTTAATCAAGGATATGAATATCTCTACACTGAAAACTATGACTCTAATGAAAAAAACTGAGACGACTCAAATAAATAGAAAGATAATCCGTGCACAGGATTTGGAAGAATATTATTAAAATGTCCATACATGCAAAGCAATCTACATTTAATGAAATTCTTATCAAATGCTAATGGCATTTTTCACAGAAATAGAAAATAACTATCCTAAAAGTGTACAAAAGAATGACAAAAGTCTCTGAAAAGCAAAAACAATCTTGAGAAAGAAGAACAAAGTTGGAGGTATCATGCTCTCTGATTTCAAATTATATTACAAAGCTATAGTAAATAACATGGTAGTGGCATATAAAAATACACATAGATAGATAAAAGGAATAGATTAGAGAGTTAAGAAATACACCTTGAATTTATTGCCGATTAATTTATGACAAAAGAGGCAAGAATATAAATGGGGAAATGATAGTCTCTTCGATAAATGGTGTTGCAACATGTGAAAGAATAAAATTAGACCACTGTCTTATACCATACAGAAATATAAGTTCAAAATTAATCACAGACTTAAATGTAAAACCTGAAACCATAAAACTCCTAGAAGAAAACTTAGGCAGTAAGCTACTTGATATCAGTCACAGCAATGATTTTTGAGATCTCACTCCAAAACCAAACATGACAAAAGAAAAAATAAACAAGTGGGAATGCATCAAACTAAAGATTTCTGTGCAACAAAGGTGATAATCAAGAAAATGAAAAGACAACCCACCAAATGGAAAAATGTATATGCAAATAATATATTCGATGAGTCTAATATCTAAAAAATATGCTGAACTCATACAACTCAATAACAACAACAAAAAACAATCCAATTTTTAAAAATTGGCAGTGAATATAAATAGACATTTCTGCAAAGAAGACATAAGGATAACCAACAGGCACATGAAAAGATGCTCAACAACAGGCACATGAAAAGATGGTCAACATCAGGGAAAAGCAAAGCAAATCCACAATGAGATATCATCTCACACCTGTTAGAATGGCTTATATCAAAAAGACAAGAAATAAACGTATTAGCAAGGATGTGAAGAAATGGGAATCCTTGTGCACTATTTGTGGGATTGTAAAATGGTGCAGCCACTATGGAAAATATCATGACAATTCCTCAAAAAAATAAAAATAGAACTACCATGTAATCTAGCAATTGCACTTCGGAGTATTTTTCCATAGAAAACCAAAACACTAATTTGAAAATATATATGCACCCCTAGAAACAACCTCAGTGTCCATCAATAAATAATGGACAAAGAGGTTGTGGTACATATATACAGTAGAATATTACTCAGCTATAAAAAGAATGAAATCCTGCCATTATACAACAACGTGGATGGACCTTGAGGGTATTAAATAAAATAAGACAGAAAGAGACAAATATCATATGATTTCACTTATATGTGGAATCTAAATAGCAAAATAAGTGAACAACAGTAAAAACAAATCTCCAAAATACATAGATACGTAGAACAGACTGGTGGTTGCCAAGGATGAGGACAGGTGGCAGGGGGGTCAGGTGCACAAAATAAGTAAAGGGGGTTCACAGGTACAAATTTCTAGTTACAAAATAAATAAGGCATAGGGATATAATATCTCACATAGTTTTTTAAAAAGTGATACCTGCTTAGACTGTAAAGGACAGTAGAAAATGAAGAGGTTTTTGAATTCTCAATCTAGAATGAGCAGGAAACTGGCCAAAAAATCTACTCAGCTATTACATGGGCTATTTTTTTCCCTATAAAATGAAAGATGATTCAGAGGACTGAATTATAAGCTCAGAAGGCAGAGCCAAGAGCCACAGAAACTTATAAGTAGGAAGCAGGAATAGACCCTGATCAAGAAAATGGCAAGATGTGTTTAGTTGGATTTTGGAATTTCTATGGGCCCATGTTGCTATGTGACTCCTGTATCTGAGTTGTGTCCAAGGAACCTCATCCATGACTGAATTTGATCTAGATCTCAGGATGACAGACACAATGCTGATGTTGTAATAGCATAATGTTTTAAGGAAGTGTAGGGGGATATGAATACATTTTGGCAGGTGGGAAATATGTACATATTGTGGCCAGAGTAATGATGAAACATTGGAGATAGTTGCAGAGTCTTTGTTATTTCTCTCACTGAAAGGTGTGTTTAATTTCCATCTCCTTAAATTTGGACTGGTTTTAGTGATTTGTTTCACCAAGAGAAGACAGGGTAATGTTATGGGTCTCCTGAGGCTAGGTCATAGAAAACACTGCAGATTCATTTTTAGTTTCTTGGGATACTTGCTATGGGAGTCTGAGCCAATGTGAGAAATTCAACTACTCTGCAGGTAAGACCATATGGAAAGATTCTTAAGACTATACGGAGAACAAGCTTTCAAGAACTTGCCAAAGTGCCAGGCATTTGAATGAAACCATTATGGATTCTAGACATACCCAGATACCACCTGAATATCACTAAGTGACTCCTGCTAAGTACATGTGAAGAAAGAATGTGCCAAACTGAAGCCGAATTTCTGACTCACAAATATAATGTAAAATAAAATAATAGTTTTGTTTTAAGCTAATTGTTTTGAGTGACTAATTCTGCAGCAATAGATAACCTGAAAATCACTTTTCCTCAGCTTATAAATGATGCCCTATTCACATCCACCAAATACTACAAGCCAAAAATTGCTGAAGGTTCCTCAACTTTTTAAATTTTTAACTTTCCACACTAATCCACTGGCAAAGTCCTTTTTGGTCTCTTACTTAAACTATATCTTGAACAAGTTAATTTCTCTCTAACTACACTAAAACTGAACTAGCTCAATGTACCATCATCACAGACGTTGAATATTAACTTCATTGGTCCCCTGCTCCCACTCTTCTCTTTATTAATTTTTCACACAACCAGAAAAATCTATAAAAAAATCATTCACATTAGATTATACCTACTAAAACCACCATTTAATGGTAGGGATAAAATTCAAAAACTTTTTCATGTTCTATGAAGCTCTTCATGATCTAAGTAAGACTTTTTGAGTACTTCTCTCTTCCTGGTCACCATGGTCTCTTTATTTCTTGAGATTATCAGGATTTGGCACTTGCTGATTTGTCTAGCAGCTTTTCTCTCAGCTTTTCGTATCAATGGGTCCTTCTCATCTTTCAACTTTCTACTCAACTATCAGCCCCGCCTGATTGCTCTTACTTTCTTCTGGCTTTCCACTCAACCATTACATTAATGCTAACTACATTCCCTAGGCTGTACTCCCCATCCCTGTGACCATCAATCAACTACTAATTTGTATTTCTTTAACCCTTCACTCCATTCTCCCAGCCATGCAATCCTTCTCCCTCTGACTGTTACCAGATTGTTCTCTATATTTGTGTTTGTTTTTGATCAGTTTGTTCTGTTTGTTCCTTAAATTCTGCATATAAGTAAAATCATATGGTATTTATCTTTCTCTATCTGACTTATTTCACTCAGCATAATAACCTCTAGTTCCATCCATGTTGGTACAAATGGTAGATTTCATTTTTTGAATGGCTGACTAATATTCCATTGTATATATGAACCATAATTTCTTTGTCCAATTTTCTGTTGATAGACATTTAGTTTGCTTCCATATCTTGGCTATTGTAAACTGTGCTGCCATGAACATAGGGGTGCATAGAACTTTAGAAACTGTTTTGGTTTTCTTTGGGTAAATACCCAGAAATATAAATGCTGGGTCAAAAAGTATACCCATTTTTAATTTTTTGAGAGACCTCTAGTCTGTTTTCCACACTGGCTGTACCAACCAATTTGCAATCTCTCCAACAGAGTATGACAGTTCCCTTTTCTCCACATCCTCGCCAACACTTGTTGTTCTTTAATTTATTGATGATACCCATTCTGACAGGTGTGAGGTGATATCTCATTGTGGTTTTAATTTTCATTTCTCTGATGTATAGTTACTTTCAGCATCTTTTCATGTCTACAGGCCATTTGTATTTTCTCTTTGGAAAAATATCTGTTCAACTATTGCAAAAAATTCAAGAAGAGGGAAAGCTCCTGAATTCCTTTTATGATACTACCATTATCTTCATTCCAAAACCAGACAAAGATATTACCAAAAAAAAAAACTATAGACAACTATCTGTTATGAACATTGATGCAAAAATCCTCAGCAAAATATTAGCAAACCGAATTCAGCAATACATTAAAAATATCATACACCATGATTGAATTGGATTTATTCCTGGGATGCAAGGTTTGTATATTATCCGTAAATCAATTAATGTGATACATCACATTAACAAATCGAGAGATGAAACCATATGATCATATCAATAGATGTAGAAAAGGCGTTGGAAAACATCAGCATCCATTTATGATAAAAACTCTCAACATAGTGGGAATATAAAGAATATACCTTAACATAGCAAAGGCCATATATGACAAACCTACAGTTAGAATCATATTCAATGGGGAAAGGCTAAATGCTTTTTTCTTAAGATCAGGAAAGAGTCAAGGATGACCACATTCATCATTCCTCTTCAACATTGTGTTGGAAGACTTACCCAAAGTGATAAGATAAAAAAGAGTAATAAAAGGCATCCAAATTGGAAAGGAAGAAGTAAAACTCTCATTATTTGCTGATGACATGATACTACTCATAGAGAACCCTAGAGATTCCACTAAAATTCTGTTAGAACTGACCAATGAATTCAATAAAGTAGCAGAATACAAAATTCATATTCAGAAGTCAGTGGCATTTTTATACACCAATGATGAACTTTTTAAAAGAGAAATTTAAAAAAATCCCACTTACAATTGCATCAAAAAGAATAAAATTCTTGGTAATCAAATTAACCAAGGAGATAAAAGACCATTCTCAGAAGAATATGTCATTGAAAAAAAATTAAAGAAGATACAAATAAATGGAAGCACATATCATGCTCATGGGTAGGAAGAATCAACATCATTAAAATGGCCATGCTACCCAAAACAATCTATAGACTCAATGCATCCCTATCAAAATACCAATGGTAGGAAAATGATTTGTCTTAATGAAGCAACTGTTTGGTTTCTGGATAGCTTCAGGATGGGGGCTGGTCACCAGAAAGACCAAGCCATGATTAGAAGCTGGTAACTTTCTGCCTGCTCCCCTGTTCTGCAAGGAAGAGACAGGGTTGGAGATTGACTTAATGCCAGTCAGGTAGCTTTCATAAAAATCCTTAAACAATGGCATGGAGAGCTTCCAGGTTGGTGAGCACCCACGTGCCAGATGGATAGTGACTCCAGAATCGTGGTGACAGAAGCTCCTGCCCTGGGAGGTCCTTTCAGACCCCCAGCTATGTTTCTGCATTTGGGTACTAATTTGTATCCTCTCAATGGGGAAAGGCTAAATGCTTTTATACCTTTTATAATTACCTGGTAAATGTAAGTAAATGTTTCCATGAATTTTGTGAGCCATCCCAGCAAATTATCAAACCTGAGAGACGGTCGTAGGACTCAAACATGGGAGAGAGTTGTGGGCTAATCCCTAACTTTGTAGCCAGCTGGACAGAAGTGTGGGTACCCTGGGGATCTATTGCCTACAACTGGTGTCTGAAGTAAGGGCAGTCTTGAGGCACTGGGCCCTTAAACCTATGAAATTTGATACTGCCTCAAAGTAGTTAGTCACAACTGAATTTTAAAATTAGGCATCAAAATGATGTCCACATATTTAGAAAATAGTGGTTTTCCAATTGTTTGGTGGAACAAGGAAATAGCACATAAGGTTCCGAGTAGAAGGACAGTTGTCCTTTACCCATTATTTAAAGCATTTCATATTTTAAAATTTATCTGTGTTACCTTTTGGTCTTTGCTATGTATTTTCCACCTAAAATTTGAAATAGTATAGATACTCTACATTTTTACTTAGCAGCATATTATAAATATTTTCCATTTTTTACACCTTATATCTCCCAATTATCACTTCTTTCATCCCATTACACTGAGATGTAAACTTTTATGATCTAAGTCTTGCTTTTGGCTGCTCCCAACAGCTGTGCTTTGATCTGGGAATGCCTGACTACAGAAAATCTCTGCACCCTTTCTAGTCTTATGGTGATGAAGTAAATGAGGGTAGATTGTTATACAAGAAATATATTAAGTGCAATCTCTGATAACATTTCTTGTTATTTTAATGGATTCTAATTTCCTTTTAATATAGTCTATGGAACCACGATTGTTAACAAATTAATTTCAATGTTAAGAATTAAAAGGTACCCTTTATAATTTCTACAAACAAAGAAGTCTACATTATAACAAATAGGACTATATTATTATTATGTGTTTAAATATGGATAGACTTCTATCAAATCACGTGACTGTGGTGCCCAAATCTGATATCTTAAGAGATGGGAATCAGCACAGTTTTCCCATCCTCATATCTGTTTTCACATGTCTTCAGAGTCCAGATTTTGGGGGTAGAATTTGTTCAAAAGACTGATACAAAGTAACAACTTAGGCTTCATTGCTCTGATCAAACCTTCTTGGTGAATAACAGTGCTGAAGTCATTAGACTGATTTAGACATTATAGTCCATATTAAATGCTTGGAACCAAATAATTTGATTCCTAGAATCAGAAGACTTGAGTTCACATCTCTTCAGATAAACAAATTTCCTTAAGACACAGAATTCTAATCTGTAAATTGAGGAAAATTAATAATTCTACCATCATGGGATTGCTGGGAATAATAAATATAGAAGCATAGTGGTTTTAAACCCAGACTTTCTGGATTTAAACTCTGGTGACATAATATCCTAGCTGCATGAATTGCAACAATGTACTTAATGTCTCTGTGCCCCAAATGATTTTTTAAAATAGAAATAATAGTACTACTTCATAGGGTTTTGATGAGGAATAATCCAGTTAATATATGTAATAGTAAGTGCAAATTATTGTTTGCTAGGTTAATTAAATAAGAAAAAGTATTTGGAACCTATAGGTATTTAGAATAGTAACAATTACAGTAACAATATTTGGTTTACAAGTGAGTAAAGGTGAGAGAGGAGGCATGAATTTAATTTAAGCAATCAGTTACATAGGCTACCTATTTGGTAGATGCTAAGTGTAATACAGGTAAACAAAAACTATAGTTCATCAGACAAGACAAGAATGGATCCTAAGAGTATATTCTTACAGTTATCTTTCTCAGGGCCTCCTTCACATCTCTGTTCCGCAGACTGTAGATGAGAGGGTTCAACATGGGGATCACTACTGTGTAGAACAGAGATACCACTCTGTTCTGGTCAGTTGAGTAGCTAGATTTGGGCATCACATAAATGAAGGTGATGGTCCCATAGTAGAGAGTAACTGCAGTGAAGTGGGAGGTACATGTGGAGAAGGCCTTGTGTCTCCCTTCAGCAGAGCGCATCTTCAGGACTGTGATGAGGATGAAGATGTAAGAGAGAGATATGACAAACACTGTGATCACAATGATGGATCCAGAAGAAATGGAAGGGATGATTTCAATAATGGAGATATCCGAGCAAGAAAGTTTCAACAAAGGGGAGAAATCACAGAAAAAGTGATCTACCTGATTTGGTCCACAGAAAGACAGACTCAATAAACAGCCAGTAAATGTCCAAGCATTCACAAATCCACCCAAGTAGGACATCCCCACTAAGAGAATACAGATTCTGGGGGACATGTGGGTAGAGTAAAGTAGTGGTGAGCAGATGGCCACATAACGATCATAGGCCATGGCAGCCAGCAGGAAGCACTCAGTGGTCCCAAATTTGACCATAGCATAGAGTTGAGCCACACAGCCAGCAACAGGCAGAGAGATAGCTTTCCTCAGGAAGCCCAAGAGCATGACAGGTGTGACTGAAGAGGATAACCAGATGTCCACAAAGGCCAAATGACAGAGGAAAAGGTACATTGGGGTGTGAAGCTGAGGGCTGCTATTGATTAACATAATTATGCTGACATTGCCCATTAAGGTGACAATATAGATTCCAAGAAATATCACCAAGAAGATGACACGAAGTGTAGGATCGTCTGTTAACCCCAAAATGATAAACTGTGTCACACTGGTGTGGTTTCCAACCTCCATCTCCTCTGTGCATTATTCTTGTTGAAGAAAATGTGAATATCCATTTGTTTTAGACTTCTCCATGTTTTGCTACTGTATTGTATCAAAGGCAAAAAATTCCTGTGTTTTAAGGCAGTCTTGAAAAAGGAGAATTATTGATAATATGGGAAGACACAGAGAAACTATTGCCGTTGAATGCAACAATTTTAAGACATACTAAAGATTCAGTAAAAAAGAGAAAAGTATACCTATGAGAATGAGAAAATAGAAAAATGAAAATAATTCTTAAATATTTCTTTAAAATATTTTAAAATAATTTTATTTGGGACTTTATTGACCTGAAAATTTCGCTTATGCACAATTTTCTTTCCAGTAACTTCAATTAAATAACAATCCTTACATGCAAATTCTACATATTTGTATTTGCATAAAATATTTAAAGATTCACCTACATACCTTTTACTTTAACAATGCCTTGCAATCCATTTTCATATATTTTAATATTTATTCTATTTTCATATATTTTAATAGTGGGGCAAAAGTTAGTAGTATTTAGATACTTGTAATATTATATATTCCATTTTCATAATTCACACTTTCACTTAATGTTATCAATAAAGTATTTCCTAGTCTTCTCAGAAACTTTAATATCTGAAATGCTGGATGGGTTCTATGTAAAATTCCACAGCCTGGTATTCATGGAGCTTCATAATCTGTCTCTGATTATTTTTCTAAATATATCTTCCTATATGTGGTTCCTTGCAACTTGTGTGCTTTTAAGAGTCATGTTAATATAAAACAGAGATTTCTATTTAACTGTTAGTGATTCTAATTTTTATAGAAACACATTTTCTGCTAACAATGTTATTTTAGTTTATAATGTCTTAAATGTTTACCATGAGTAATAAATATTAGTACCAAATATCTTCGAAATGTCTTAGTATCTTAAACATTTTTTTATTGTCTTATGGTAGAAAAGAAAGCATTTAGTATTTCCAATGGTAGAACTTATGAATTGTGAGGTATAGTGAATCAATAGTTGAGTCCTGCAGCTCATAAAAGAATGTGTATGTGTCTATTTTTCTTTGACTGATCTTCATTAAGTGTATTAAATTACTCAGTGACAGGCAGCTTACTGCCATTGCTGTTCACTCTATCATTAAAAAAATGTTTTAATCTTATCAATGATCCTTCAGAAGTTTAAAGGTATAAAGGATACAATCTCCTTTCTACAAAAAAACAAATTTGAAATATTCATATACAGCTAACATGCTTCCACTGCCTTTCCTTTTCTAAAATTGAGCAGCCATAGTTCTATTGGCCATTCCATTGATGGCACACTTTTCGGATCCCTGACAATGTTCCTTGTCACCCTTGAACTTACACTGGTCTGAGGAATAGTGCCAAGCACTGAGCAGCATTTGTGCTCTTTCTCTTCGGTCTCAAGCACAGTTCAGTGGGACCACCTCTGCATCACTGTGCATGCTGTGTGAGCTTCAGTCTCTGCTGACTGCAGAGTCATGGAGATGGAGAGAAAAAATTTGGGTCCCTCTCATTGGCCAGCTATTTTAACTTGCACATCACACTTAATCTCTTTGACTCTCAGTTTTTTTCATTTGAAAAATGGAAATGGATTAAAAGAAATATCTATAGGGTACTCAAGGTGTTTGATCACACATCAGGGCTAACTATTTTCATTAGGTAAAAATGAAGTGTTTTCAGTTATTTAATTTTTTTGATGAGAAGTATATATAATTTTTCTTTCAACATATGGCAGCGCTCTTTCTAGAGCTCTTCATATTGGCATCTCATTCATGCTTGCCCACCTGGCTCAGGGACTCTTATTCTCAACTATCTTTACCCTCAACACATGGGGAACTTTTCATGGTCATAGGACTGTGAGCCTCATCTAACCTGAATACCCAGTGGTTTCTTCTTGATTTCCTTTCACAGTTTCAGCAGTGGCTTTGGCTGCTGCCAACTATCCACATTGCCCTAGAACTTCTGGGCGGTCTGATTTGGGTGGCCAGAAAAGCATTCTGCAGTGCATCTCTTACTGAGGCACCAGTATCTACAGAGGTCAAGAACTAAGTTAATGAGAAAGTTTCTTTTATATTTATATTTCTTTTATATCTATTTTTATATTGAACAAATAAAAAATTTTAATTATTTAAACAAAAACCATGAGTATTGCACTCACCTTCAGAGCCAGTACTGTTGAAGCTGAACTTCAAAGAGAGTTTTATAAAGCATGTGTTGTCCACTTAGTGTTACAAGTAGCTGGGGACTGAATGCTTGGCAATGTAAACCCCTGAATGCTCTCCTCGGTCAATGAACATAGTTACATACATGCTCTGCGGATGAGGGTGGATATCTTGTGTGTGTGGTGGGAGGAAAAGGAAGGCAACAAATCTCCCAGGACTGTTTCTGCCTGCCCCCTTGAGAAAAATGGTTATCTTGCACAGAAATGCTTTTGGAGCCCGGTGACTCATTAAGGCCAGGCTGTCTTCCCAAAGGTGCATCAATAAGCCATGGTGTCCTTTGGAATTTCTTCTCCCTTGCTTAGTAAAAATAAAGGTGAGGGTTATTATGTTTCCCAGAGTATGTCACACATTCTAAACCATTAGCTTACTACTTGGTGGGTTAGTTGGGTCCTTCCTAAGAAAATAACCTTTGAACCATATGAAAAGAAGAGTGAGAATTGAAGTAGAGAATAGTAAGGCAAAAAAATTTTACTTGGACATGTGACTACTTAGCTGTAGAAAACAAGACGATTCTTTCTGAAATTCAGTTTACACAGAATGGTCCCTATTTTTTCTTCTCTTTTCCTCCCACCCCTCACAAGAATAATTCAAGAAATTCTTCTGAGGCATCTAAATACCAATATTCCATTGTGGCAGCAGGCAATGAGTACATTGATACCTCAACCTATTTTACATATCTCTAAAGGTTAACATCGTAATCCATCATTTCTACAGCTCTTCTGACAAGTTCTAGTAGACAGAGGCATCTCAAAGGGATTTATTTTGCTGTTCACAACTTCATTTTCCATGCTCAAGTACTACTCGGTGGTGAATTCCTGTACTTATTGTTCATTAATTTGTCTCATTCCCCCTTCCAGGATTGTCTGACCCCATGTAAGACCTTCAACCTAAAACCATCAAAATATTTTCCTGCAATATATAAGCTTCCTCACTTCATACTTCTATTTAAAGCACTGAGATCATTATCAAGAAGTAGAGTGGATTGCAACATGAGAATAAGAAGGAGAAGGTCCCAAATGTCCAAAATGGTGTTTGCTGGTGGATCTGCTCAGGCTCAGTCATTCGCAGCAATAAATTGAATTATTGGTCTCTTTAGACAGTGGCAGTGGCCAATATTCCATAAACTCTGAGAAGCTGACAGCAAACTCAATGTTTATTTGATCACTGATTTATTCAACCTATCATCCAAACTAAACTGAATCCCTGTTCTCTATAACAAACCAATAAAAAAAACCCCTACAACCTACATGTAATGTATCACACAGGATCATCAGTAGTACAATGAAGGATGTAGATGCTGCTTTAGAAATATAGGAGAAAGAATAATTAACTTTGTGTTTAAGGAGCTGGTCAGGGAAAGTGACATAAATAGAAGGTCCATGTGTTATTAAAATATGTATTTCCAAGGATCTGGACAGAAGCTTTTTTAGAGACCTGGACAAAGGCTAGGTGGAATAGAAAGGTGACTAGAAATGGGGATAACAATCAGTGCTACCAGGGCTCTAATCTAACACTATAGACATAACAGACCCTTTAGCTGAGAACTTCAGGCAGTGAGGAGAATACTGTGGAGTAATATGAGTAAGTAAGCAAAAACAAAACACAGTCTACTGTTACTTAAAATGTAGTCCATGGGCTAGTTGATGTTGGCAAATTGTTTATTATTATTGCATGACATAATAAGGACAGAAATTGAGGGTAACCATTTATGTACTTTTATTGCAATATGAGAGAGTAATTTAAATATTGAAGTTACAGGTCTTTTTATCATTTACTTTCTCAATAGAGAACTTCCTTTAGCCATTACTTAAAGGTAGATTTGTTGGGAACAGATTTTCTTAGCTTTCTTTCTCCTGAAAATTTTTAATTTTTCCTTTGTTCATGAAGGCTCTTTTTACCAGATGTAGTATTTACGTTTGACAATTTTTTGCTTTTAGTACTTGAAAAATATTCTGTCTCTTCTTTCTGGCTTTTAGATTTCACATGAGAAAATTATTATTTTCAGTAATGCTTTTTACAATGAGTTATAAGCCCTTTCTTTCTATGTACTTACAAGATTTTTCTCTTCTTAATTTTTAGAACTTTACTTATTTTGTCTTGGTATGGATTTCTTTGGGTTTATTCTATATGAGGTTTTCTATGGTTTCTGAATCTTTCCTAAAACCTTTCTTTCTCAAATATGTAAAATTTTCAGCCATCATTTTTTAAAAATACTTATTCAGTCCCTTTTTCTTTCTATTCTTCTTTGAGACCATCAGAATGATAGCTCATTTTTATTGTACCACAGATCCATGTAGTGATATACTTTCTCTGGTCTATTTTTTCCCATTTAGATCAGGTGTTTTTGTTCACCTTTCTTTAGGTTCATTGTTTCTATCCTGTCATTTCACTCTACTATTGAGCCCATCCAGCAAGTTGTTTTAGTTTTTAACTTCACTGACTATTTTTCAGTCTATACTTTTTACTTGGTTATTTTTACAACTTTATTTGCTAATATTTCCTATTTTTTTCATTTGTGTCAAGAAAATTAATGATTGCTTGATGAAGCATTTGTTTGATGATGGCTTTATATTCTTGTCATATGATTTCAATATCTTATTCGTTTTGTTATTGGCATATGCTGTTTTTTCTCACTGAAATTGTGATTATTTTCCTGTGTGATATGACAAGTGGTTTTTATTCTATCATAGATAATTAGGATTATATAGTATGAGAATCTGGAACACAGTCAATCTTTTTTAGAAGGAAGTCTGTTGAGTTGTCACTGCAACAACCATGTGAGTGAGTATGTTTAGCTTCCTGCTGGGCACTACTGACACAACTCTGGCAGAAATGGAGTGCTGACTCACTCTACCTCTTTGCAGATGAGTGAGATGGGCATTCAGTTTAACCATCTTCCTTGTTGTCTTCTCCCCAGGGACAGTGTGACACTGACTACTGTGACTCCTGGCTTCCAAAGAAGTTCAGGTTCTTGTTGGGCTCCAGTGGTTCTCCAGTGATTTAGGGTTGGAGGCTTGAACCCAGTCTTGGGTCTCTGAAAGTGATAAGGAACCCAGAGGCTCACCGCTATGTTGTTTCTCAGGTCCCTATTCTAGGCATCTGCCTTTATCTTCCTCCTTCAGATCTTCCTATGCTTGTTTGTTGTGTTACATCTAGTTTTTTTAAAAAAATAAAATGGAGGGCCCTAGAAGAATGGTTTTTACATCATCTTCAATAAAACCAGAAGTCTGTGTCTTAAAACACTGAAAGATATTTATGTATCTTCTTACTTATTTTGTACCAGAAAGATGTCCTAACTCAAGTTAGCCTGAAATATCTAATGTAGAAGCCTTCATACTTATTCTCAGCAGAAATGGTTCAGTAGAAAAGAATATGTCCAACATGAGTAAAGTCCTCTAGGAAAAAAGTACAATTGACCTTTAAACAATGTGAGAGTTAGACCCCGAACCCTTGCACAGTAGAAAATCTATGTATAACTTTGACTCCTCAAAATACTAATAGCCTATTGTTGACCACATGTCTTACTAATAACATAAACTGTCAATTAGCAAATATTTTGTTTTAGTTTATACACTATATGCTTAAAATAAAAGAAGATATGGGACCTAAAAACCCCATTGTCAGATACAGACAGATCATCCAAACAGACAATCAATAAGGAATTAACATCCTTAAATGACACTTTAGTCCAACTGCACATAATTGACACTTACAGAGCCGTCTATCCCCAAACAGCTGCTTATATATTCTTCTCTAATGCATATGGAACATTTTCAAGAATCAACCACATACTGGGGCACAGGATAGCCTCAAGAAATATTGGATGGTTGAAAACATACCAACCATGTTCTCTGATCATAATGTTTTGAAACTAAAGAGCAATTGCAAAAAAAATTCAGGAAGAACCACAAATACATGGAGATTAAACAACATGATACTGAAGAATAACTTGATCAGGGAAGAAATAAAAAGAGAGATCAAGAGATACATAGAAACAAAAGATAATGATAGTACAACATATCAAAACTTTTGGGGCACAGCAAAAGTAGTCATAAGAGAAAAGTTCATATCATAATAGGCTTACCTACAAAAACAAGAACAAGCCCAAATAAATAATCTAACGGTTCATCTTAAAAAAATTAGAAAAGGAAAAAGAAATGAAGACTGAAGTCAGAAGAAGAAAATAATCAAAATTAGAACAGAATTAAATAAAATTGAAAACAAAGAACAGTAGAAAAAATAAATAAAACAGTTTATATGTACCCATATGTACCCATATTTACATGTACCCATATGTACTCATATTTTCAGTATTTTCCAACAGGTTATTAACTATCTACAGGTAGTTGGTTATCATAAGATATAGAATATTTATTGTAGAGAGAAAAAAAAAACTAAAATTCCCACCTTCTACAGAAGGAAAATCACTTTCAAGTTACTTAAATTTGTGAGGTATTAATTAACTGTCAAAACTGGAGTCTGATGGTAGCTTCTGATGTCTGTAATAAACTCAGGTTAAGTTATATAGGAGGAAAATATGATGTGGGGGAATATATTGTCAGTTCTGTTTTGAAAATTTTGAATTTAATACTTAGAGGACCTTCTGGAACTGGAAATGTTCCAGAGGAAATTGGAGATTCTTTGTTGTTCGAGACAGGAATTGGAGAGTCATCGTTGGTAAGTGGTAGCTGAAGCAATAAACATGGAAAAAAATGTTTCCTTCAGAAGTAGACAGACTGGAAAACATTCAGAGGAACGAGTGTGGAATGGTCTGAAAGATAAGCCATATGGGTGGTAGTTGAGGATTGCTTGGGTAAATGACTTTCCTACCTGAGGGTCTTTGTGTTAGCTCAGAATTGTGCCTGGAATGCTCTCTACCCTGACCTTTATGTGCTTAATGGTTGCTGATTGCTATTCTGCTCTCCATTTAAATATGTTACCTCTTCAGAGTGGGTGCCCCTGACTCTACAAACATTTACTCTCATATCACGGAGATTTTATGTGTCTGCTTCCATGTTGTATTTCCCATGTAGAAGAAGCCTGGCATATCATATGCATTTATTCAATATGTATTGAATAAATTCATGACTTCTGTATCACCTAACCTTCTATAGCTTACTTTATCTTTTAAGAATTCAGAATGAAAATTCCTAATACACAACTCATAAAGACTGTATGAGACAGCTCTGTCTAACACCGACATATGTCAGGAACATTATAGGTATTACTTAGGTGCTAATTACTTGGCCTAACTCCTCTTGTGTTCTTGGCACATGACTACAGTGCAAATAAAAAACAGCAGCTCTTAAACTAACAATATGTTTGTTTTCTTTTTGTCTTCTTATGTTTTGATCTTTGTGCATCCTTCAGAATAATTTCTAGCCAGTGTTTCTCTCTTTTCTCTAGCATACTCTTTCCTTTTCCACCACAGATTCCTTACTATTTTTTGTCCCTTCACCTTGAATAGTGACAGTGTTAAGATTAATATTCTTTGCAATGTCTTTATATCACTTTTCTGCCCTCACTTCCTACAAGATTGGTTTAATGAATAATCAGAATAGAAATATGATTTACCAAGTTGACTTGAGGAATGTGGGTTGATCTACTCAGTTATGGACTTCAAAACAAATGTAACTGCTAGAAAATGTCCTGAAATTTTTGCAAAAAAAAAAAAAAAACCATTATCAGAATATGCCATTCTAAAATGAGAGTAACTTCTTATGTTACGCATCTAGAAAAGAACATCAAAAGAAGTTCTCAAGAACTTAAAAATTATTGCTATATATTAAGACCTAATGATATTGTATATCTCAGTCTCCAGTTGTTACTATGGCTAGGAACCTAGAAAGTACAACGTATTAAATTCATTTATGAGGTCTAGTCATTGTGACAATTATCACCTTTGGAGCCACTTTAGGGTGGTGCACTGAGAAGAGAAGAGTTGCACTGAAAAAGTCAAAGTTCTTTTGGAAAATTTCACTGATCTTCCTAAAATTTTAAAAATATTTATTTTATATGATTAAATTATTTAATCATTCAATCAATAGTTTATTAAGCACTTCTGAGTACCATAATACCATTAGATTTCAAAAAGTATTTGAAATATATAGCATTGCAAAATCCAGTGAGTCAGGACAAAGAATTTTATTCATATTTTCCTGCTTATGTGAAGATCCTCACAGGAAAAAGAGTTAAGAGTTCTCTTGTGAGTATAATCCAAGAAGGTATTTATGCCCATTCTATGTCATTTATATAGATTCTCATACTGCAATCATTTTCATTACTCTGACTCCTGAACTTGACTTCAGTCAGGTGTATTTGCTTTCCAATAAGAGTTGCTTTAAACTTACCCAGGTTCCTTGATTAAAGTCTAGGTGACATCAATGCATAAGGATGTTTTTACAGTCATATTAGTCTTAATCTCAAGAACCTGTACACCGTTGAAAGAAAGTTCCTGCAGGCATCGGGCAGATGGGCAATCATACCATGGTGAGCACATTCCTTCTGCAGATTCTCCTTTTTGTAATGATTTTCTTCTGCCATGTGACCATGCTAGTTGCAAATATGTCCGTAATGGTGGGCATCGAGCTTAAGCACAACCTTTATACCACATATTCTTTTTTCTCTCTAGCTTGTCCTTTTCAGACAGCTGTACCACTGAATATTAGTGGACTTGCTATCAGACAGCAAGACCATTTTTCTTCCTGAGTGAGCCACACAGATGTTTTTCTTCTTTGGTTTGGCAGGCGATAACTGCTTCATCATGGCTGCCATGTCCTATGACCAGTACGCTGACATTCACAACCCACTGCACTAAACCATGCTCATGACTCACAGAATCAGCTTTTGGCTCAGGAGGACCATTTGGACAGCTGGGTTCCTGGTTTCTCTGTGCATCATCTTCATTGTATTCAAATTGTTTTCTGTGGTTTCAACAGCATCTATTGCTTCTTCTGTGACCTCTCCCCTGTGGTCTGCCTTGCTTGTGATCATTCTTTCCATCATCTAATGGGTTTTTTTTTGCACTCTGCCTTTCTGTTGGTGGGCAACTTTATCTTCAGTATGATTTCCTCTGTCTTCCCAATTTCTTATTTCGTCCATGGTTATAAGGATACCCTCTGCAAAGGGGTGGAGTATAAGGCCTCCACCTTATAGCTGTACCCATCTCAGTATAGTGGTGCATACACTATTGATTTGCTGGCTCTGGTTTTTTGGGGCCCAACAACAGTGGCTCATTCCTTAATGATATGCTGATGGCTATGCCATATACAGTGCTGACACCTCTGCATAAGTTCATAGTTAACAGTCTAAGAAACAAAGAAATGCAGATACTCCTAAGGATGGTATTAGACAATTCAAGACTATATTGCAGGTGGTAAATAATGGAAACCTTGAACATTTAAACAATTATAGAATGTTGATAATATAAAAATGAAAAAAGTAGAGAACTTCCAATAAAAATCTTCACTTTGGGTACAATGCAATTAAAGTATTAACTAATCACCTGATATATCCTGATATCACCATCATCATTTTTTACAGCACAAAAAAGGTAACCATTTAAAAATATTTTTAAACATATTTTTAAATATATTTGTTGTGTGTAAGCATGTATGTATGTGTATAAACAAATTTGCTTGCAGCCAATGAAGTGAAACATGTTTTGGAATAGTATTTTCATGATAGTAGTGGCACAATTCTTTTGGTTTATGAATTTTAATTTTAGTGTCTGTTCTAAAAACTACTTAGCTCTAAATCTTGACTATTTTCTCTTATTTTTTCTACAGATTTATAGTTTATTATTCTACCTTTTACATTTAAATCCATGATAAATTTTAAGTAAGTTCTCATATAAGATGTGAGATTTAGAGTTAAGGTGGTTCCTCACTGTATAAATTGTCCATTTGCTCCAGAACCTTTTGATGAAAGATATCATTTATTCATGATTTTTAAAAAGTCAATCACACATACTTGTATAGGTCTTTTTCTGGGTTCTAGTCTGCTTCATTAATTTATATGTTTATTCTTCCTCCAGTACCACACTGTCCTGATGACTGCAGCTATATAGTAAGCCTTAATATCAGCAACAATGATTTATCTTACTTTAGCCTTCACATTCAAGATGGTTTTAAGTATTCTAAAAATTTTTCTCAGTAATGCAAGCATTTAGTCCTGTGAATTTCCTTCTCAGCATTACTTTACTGAACCTCACATTTTTTTTGATACATTGCCTTGTTGCTTTCATTCTGTTCTATGTTCTTTTTAATTACTGGACTTCCAAGTTTTCTTTTTATCGTATACTTTCTGAATAGAGACCTACCTTTAGCTATTACTTAAAAATGTATTTGTTAGGAATAAATTATCTTAGCTTGTCTTCATCGGAAATGTTTTTATTCTTATTCACACAGGCTATTTTTGCAAATGTAGATTTCCTTTTGACAATTCTTTGAAAATAGTACTTGAAAAATATTATGCCACTTCTTTATGGCCTTCATGGTTTCAGATGCGAAAATCATTTTTGATATAGCTTTTTCAATATGTAATGAATCCCTTCTCTCTGTGTATTTTCAATATTTTTTTTAAGCCTGAAAACTTAAATTATATGTGTCTTGGTATGAATTTATTTGGATTTATACTTTTTAGGGTTTTGCTTCCCTAAATTTGGGAAGTTTTCAGCCTTACTTTAATTACTTACGTGGTCCCCCTTTCTTTCTTCTTTCCTTCTGGGACTCCTAAAATATAAATGTAAGCTTGATTTAATTGTCCCACAGATCCATGTAGCTGTATTCTTCTGATCTATATTTTTTGTTTAGAACATGTATTTCTATTCATATTCATTCCAGTTCACTAATTCTATCTTCTGTCATTTTGCTCTATTATTGAGGCCAGATAAGAAGCTGTTTTATTTTTAACTTCATTAATGGCATTTTTTTCAATTCTACATTTTCACTTAATAATTTTTGTATTTTTTTTGCTCAAATTTTCTGTTTTTTTTCAATTGTATTGAGAAAATTAATGATTGTTTGAGAAGGTGTTTGTTTGATGGCTGCCTTAAAATCCTTGATAGAGGATTTCAATATTTGATTCACCATGGTGTTGGCATATATTGTCTTTTCACATTGAAGTTGTGATTATTTTTCTGTGTAGTATGACAAGTGATTTTTAACGTAGCATAGATATTTAGAATATTATAAAACTCTGGATCATATTTAATACTTTTTATGGGGAACATCCCCTGTTGAGGTGTCACCACAATCACCATTTGAATATATATGTTTAACTTCCTAGTGAGCACTTCTAGGTACAACTCTGGCAAAAAAAAAAGTGCTGGCTCATGATGCATCCTTCTAGATGAATGGGATAGAAGGCCATTTCCCTCCACTTCCCTGTTGTATTTATCTCAGTGACATTATGACACTGACTTTCATGCTTGCCTGCACATCTCCACCTAAGCTCCACTCCTTGCTGGGCCTCACTGCCACTAGGGAAGGGAAAAGTGAAGAGCTGGTTCACACTGCTTTATTGTTGCAGGATAGAAGTGGAAAGTCAGATTTCCGCTGGCTCACCTACAAGTAGGTTTGAAGTTGGGAGGAACAGAGTGCCATTAGCCCCTTCTCAGTCTCCTTTATTGTCTCATTGTTACCAGATGACAGTGGAGACTCAATTCTTCACTATATCCCACTGACACTACCCTGGCAGAGGGTCGGTGGGTGGTTGGGGTGAGATCAGCTCCCTGCTTGGCCTTACCAAAGCATGGGCTGGGAGGCAGTTGCAGTCTTTCTGTTGGTATTAATCTTGTGTGAGAAAGACATTGCCAAAATCTTTCCTGTTCTGTAAGGCCACCTTTTCCATAGTTCTTGGGTAAGCATAGCAGATTTTTCTTAGAGCTCTTTTTGTCTGTACCTCTTGGCAGTTCTGGGTGAGAGGCTTGTGCAGAGAACCTTGTCTTGGATGTATGAAAGCAATAAGGAAACCCAGAGACTCACCGTTATATTTCTCAGGTCTCTAGTCCCTAGGCATCTGCCTTTGTCTTCCTCCTTCAGAGCTTCCTATAGTTGTTTGTCGTGTTACATCTAGGAGTTTTGTCTTTTAATAATTGGAGGGAGGACTCTTGAGAAATGGAGTTACTACATCTTCAGTCAAACAAGAAGTCTATGTTTCAATAATTTAGAGATATTTAAGTATCTTTTTATTTCTTATGTGCCATAAATTGGCCTAATACAAGTTATCTTGATGTATCCAATGTAGAAGCCCCCATGCTTAATCTGAACAGAAAAGGCTGGTTAGAAAAAGATGTGTTTGAGACTAGTTCCTGTAAGAATGATTGATATATCCTCAAAGTGCTCCTCAGTCTGTCCCTTGAAGTTAAATAAAAATTCATAGGATTACTCTCTGAGAGCAGTACCTGGAATGCAGTAAACAACCTCATATCATTATCTTCTTTTGCAAATACTCTTAACTACTGCTATTCTTAACCTTACTAACATTTGACTTGTATATCTTCTAACTCTTCAGCCATAAAAATATATAAGACATTCAGCAGAGGGAGATGAAATGACCTTTAATAACTAGGCTGAGATTCTTGTTGCCAATCTGAGATCATCAATGTAAACACAAGGGCATAATTGTGGTGAGCATGAGTTCGTGTAATGGCCTGTCACTATAGTAGCAACATCTGAAACATTAAATCACTTGAATTAGGATGGAGCATTCAACAGATCAGTGACCAGGATTCAAAGCCAGCAGAGTCACCAGTTCATGCTAGAGCAAAAGCTTCATTCAGTTATTTATTTATTTATTTATTTATTTATTTATTTATTTATTTATTGTCTTTTTTATTTATTTCAACTAAGCATTTATGCTTACTATGTTCCAGGAACTGTGTGAAAATAAATGCATGGAAAAAAGGAAAGACATTGTAGCTATCTATATGAAGCTTCCATCATTGTGGGTTAAATACAGAAACTTTAACTTCAAGTCCACTGAGTATTTTGAAGAAAATACATAGGGTTCTACAGAGGAATAACAGTTGTACTTAATTTTGTATGCAGCCTCAATAAGACTTTCCAAGGGATAAACAAAAGCATTTAGATTGGTACCTATAGCATAAGTAGGCATTATCCAGGTGAGGAGAAATATGCATTTCAAGAAGAGCTACTGCATTTAAGAATATCCTGATGTGGTAAAGTATATGGATATATTTAAGGATTTAAGAAAAGACCAAATGATTTATTCCTAGAGTTTGTATGTTTAGAGATCAAAGGAAAAATGGTGAGAGGAAAAAAAAAAGGGCCTATGTTCAAGACTTTGTAAGCTATGTTAAGAATTCTTTCTTTATTCTAAGATAGTTGGAGGGATAAAAATGAAGGAACTAATTTAATCTATAGATTTACAGTTTTGGTCGATATTTGGATAATGATGGGATTAGAGTATAAAAGAGAAGAAAAATGTAATTAGGATTGTATTAGGATTCTCCAGTGAAACTGAATAAATAGGAGAGAGAGAATGAGAAAGTTAGAGAGAGACGGTGAGAGCGAGAGAGATGACTGATTAATTGATTTTAGGGAACTGGCTTAGACAGTTGTGGGAGCTAGCAATTCCAAAATCTAAAGGCAGTTCAGCAGAACAAAAATTTGGATGTATGAAAAAAATAAGGAAACCCAGAGACTCACTGTAATATTTCTCAGGTCTCTGAGAGTTGATGGTGAAGTGTTGACTTCTAAGGTAGCCAGGAGATAGAATATTTTTCAGTGGTCCTCAGTGTTTTTCCTTAAGGGTTTTAAATGATTTAATGAAGGCCACTCATATTGTGGAGGGTATTCAACTTCACTCAAAGCCTATTGATTTAAGTGTTAATCACAACTGAAAAATACACACACAGTAAAATCTACACTTGTGTTTGATCAGCCAGTCACCATAGTCTAGGTAGCCAACTTCACACATAAAATTTACTATCACATGAGTACTACTGCAAAGTAAATGTATGAAGTAGTAGCTTGAATTAGAATGGCTGACAATGAAAATGAAGGCAAGTAGAAAATAAATATTGGACGCAGAATGTACAGAACCTTGTTATTTAATGTTGACATGTGGAACGGATGAAAGAAATCACTGTCAGGATTCTGAATCAATAAACTAAATAATGGTCCCTTTTACTTGAATTGAAATATTGGAGGAAAGGAAGTTAGGAGTTGAAAGAGGTAATTAGTTTAGTTTCAAGCAATTGGTGTTGGAAATTGAATAGACAAAATATTTTAATCTAAAAGCTAAATAGAAAATAGAGAAAGAGACATAAATATGGTAGTTGTCAGTGTTTAGAGGTAAATTCAACTTCAAAGGGAAACATGAGCTTGTTCCCTCAAGCTTGCTCAACAGGATACAAACCTGACCATGAATCAGTCACTCCAAGAGCTTGTTTGCTCAGTCTCTGAGAATATCAGAAATCTTCAGAGAAGTCATTGTTTTGACCTGACCGAAAAATTCACAGATAGTCAGGGGCATCTCATCCTGTTCTTTAAAATGGTCACCTATAGTTAGACTTGAGTCAGAGATCAGGAGCACAGCTCAAAATTTATGGGTCCACAAATCCCAACCCTAGCAGATATCCTTTCTGCAAGAAGAATGTCTTCAGTAATTTTACTGTCTGGTTCTTATGGGTCATTTCTTCTCAGAATATATTGTAATAACTATAATTATAATGCTCATTTTAGGATAAGCTGCTGCTGTTGAAAGAAGCTGCAGTATTAAAGTTTGGAGGTACAATAACTTTATAATAGAGAACAACTTTTGAAAAAATTAAAAAATTTAAGTGAATCATCAGCAGATTAAGTATTTTTTATGTTAAGTAATTTGTGTTTCTAATTATAAATTTAGGTTAGTTTTATTAGAGTTAACTGACTACATGCCTCTGATTTACTATTTGATATCAGAAAATCCATCCCCTAAAGCTCCACCCTGGATAATTACTGATATATCTGACCACAGTCAACTTTCTCTTATTATTATATTTGTGGTATAGTATCATATAAATTCCTACAACATAACAGGTTTTACTAAGAAAACTTTTTTTTTGCCAAGCACTCGCTTCAGAGCCCCCTTAATCTCATTGTTCCTAAGACTGTAGATGATGGGATTCAGCATGGGAATCACCACCATGTAGAACACAGACACCACCTTGTTCTGGTCAGTTGAGTAGCTGGACTTTGGCATCACATAAATGAGTGTGATGGTCCCATATAACAGAGTGACTACTGTGAGATGGGCAGTGCAGGTGGAGAAGGCCTTGTGACACCCCTCATTGGAGCGCATCTTCAGGATGGTGATGAGGATGTAGATATAAGAGGTGGCTATGACAAATACTGTGACCACAATGATGGAGCCAGCAACAATTGAGGAGACAACAGTGGGGATGTGGCTATCAGAACAAGACAGTTCAACTAAAGGAGCAAAATCGCAGAAAAAGTGATTGACTCGATTTGGTCCACAAAAGATTAAAAAATAGAAGGAAATAGTAAAAGAGGAAGCATTAATAAAACCACCTACATAAGCCACTATGAGGAACTGAACACACACTTGTGTGGACATTTTGGCTGAATAAAGCAGTGGGTTGCAGATTGCCACAAAGCGGTCATATGCCATGATAGCCAGCAGGAAGCAGTCAATTGCCCCAAAGAAAGTAGCTGAACCCAACTGGATGCCACATCCATGATAGGAGATTGTATTTCTCTCCACCAGGAAATTTATAAGCATATTGGGTGTGACAGAACTTGAAAGGCATATGTCTACAAAAGCCAAGTGGCTCAGAAAGAAATACATAGGATGATGGAGCTGAGAAGAGATTCTGATAAGAATGATTGTGCTGAGATTGCCAGATATGGTCATCAGGTAGATACATAAGATAATCATAAAGAGTACGTCTTGAAGGATTAAGTTGTCCGTTAAGCCAAGTAAAGTGAAACCTTTTACTGCTGTGTGGTTCCCATCCCTCAGGGAATCCATGAGGTAGCTGCTATCAGAGAACCTGTGGTGAAATATTACATTAAGAAAGTTGTAAATTCAATGGTTTAATTTTTCTTAATACACATAGAGGTTATTATAAACAAAATAATTATTCAAGCTAAGTATAACTTTTTTCACTTTATATCCCAGAGTTTATATTTATAGATAATGTGTTTTGTATATTTTTAAAATTATTTTTAGCAGAAGCACTAGAGGACAAGTTTCAAATAATGTGGACATTTTTCTTTTTATATTATCAATTCCTAAAATGTACCTAAAGTGGCTTTAAATCGAAACATTAAAAACATATGATTTATGAGAATACCAAATTGAAATGGTCACTGTAACAGAAAAGATAAATGTGTAAATTTTGTATTATATAATAGATACTTGAGTAATAGCTAATAATTATTGAAAATTTACTAAATGGTAAGCACAGGGTTAAGAAGTTTAGACATATAGTTCTGTATTAATATCCATAAAATAATATTGAGGATTTAAGATAAAGAAACTGATTTGACATTGTTCAGTAACTTACCTAAATTTACATAGCAAGTGGTACAATCAAGTTGTGAATCTCAGAAAGTTAGAATCCATTTCACTTTTTTAGAGTTACTACACTATAAATGAAATTAAATAATACTCTTGATGAAGTTGAGTCTCTCAGAAATGGGTGGATAACAAATTACCTAGTGTATAAAAAAGTGCCTAGTTAATTAGAAAGTTTATAATTTCCATAAATAAAACAAGATCATTTTTTTAAAAGGAGAAATACAATTTTCTTAATAAGATAAAGAAAAAATAGAAATTTCAAATTGAGATCATGAATAGAAACCTGTTGAAAATTTACTATGTATATTTAAGATTTACAATTAAAATACTGTTTTATCAAGTAGTCTGATCTGTAAACCTAAATACTATAAAACATTCTATGTTTAATACCTAGAACGTTATTTAAGAATAGTTATTCAAACAATTCAAATCATTTGCTAGTGTAACAATCTTTTATAATTGGAATATTATAGAATGAAAAAATTTTAGTTTCTACAAAAAATACAGCAAAATAAAGATACAGCCTTAACATGTTCAGAAGTTTATCCAGCTCATGGCCAGGTTGAATCTCATCTCCAAGATTTCTGGCTGCATACTCTCGACTTGTCAAAAGCATCTGGTTGCCTGCAAGCTTAGCATTCAAAGCAATATGTTAAAAATAAATCCCCAAAGCATCACAAAGCTAGTGATTTTATTAGCATTATGGTTGGGTGGCTAGTTTAGATAGCCTGAAAGACTATGTGAGTTTCTGGTCTTATGGGTGGTTCAATAAAGAACCCCGAAACCTTGAATTATGCCTGTTTATCCTACTAAATAGACTATAGAAACTTAGATTAATTCCACTGAATTAATTAATTGCTATCTGACTGTTGGATTCTATTGTCGTTTCTCTACTATGGCTTATGAGTACACTACAGTTTTAAAGAATACAGTGTTTTCAAATGGTAAGAAATCATCACAGATAACTCACAAAGCCAAAATTTTACCCCTTGAAAATAAGAATTCATTCATCTTACAGCAATAAATTTAAAGTCATTGTTGTTATATAGTTTCCATGCTGTCTTTCATTATTGTTTACTTTGGGGGATAAATCTCTGAAGAGTCTAGAGATTCAAATGTGAATTCACAAGCACCAGGGGTCATTATCACATTCTCAGTAAGTATTGAGCAGTTCACTTCACACAAACACAACAAATCTTTCAGGGTTCTGTCAATTTTGAATTGCTTATTTTTTTCTTAATATCTAGATTTTGATGCCTTTCAATAGTTATCGGAAGTATAAATAGTAACTTATTTATAGATAAACATTAGTTCTAAGTTTACTTTAAAATTTCAGTTTAATACTAAATTTCAACTATAAAATGGTAACCTTAGCTTTATTTATTGTGTTCATCTTGTAAGTATTTATAGTGATTTATGTAAAACATTCCTTTCCATGCCTTAGGGTACATGGGGTTGTCATGTAAAGTTAAATTTTTTCTTTATTTATTTCTTATTAAAAATTATGGGGTTTCATTGACTAACAAAATCACATAAGTTTCAAGTGTATCATTCAAAAGTAAGTCAAATATATTGCATTGTATATTCACCACCCAGAATTAGATTTCTTTCTGTCACCAAATATTTGACCTTTTACCCCATCTACCTCTCCCTTCCCCACCCTCTGGAAACTACTAATCCACTGTCCATGTCTATGAGTTTCTATTTGTTAGTCATGTTTGTTTGTTGCTTTCAGTTTTATAGCCCACGTGTGAGTGACAACATGTGGTTTTCAACTTTTTGTCTGACTTATTTTGCTTAGCGTGATTATCTCAAGATCCATCCATTTTATCGCAAATGGCAGTATTACATTTCAGGATCCAAAATCAGTGTTCCAAAATCCATATGTTTCTATACTCTAATAATGATTTTTCAGAAAAGAAATGAAAAAGAAAAAACAACCAAACACTTGTGTTTGTAATTGCTATAAAAAGAATGAAATACCTAGGAATAAACTTAAAGCATGTGAAGAACCTATACACTGAAAACTATAAGACCCTATATAAAGAAATTGAAGAAGATACAAAAAAAAGGAAAGATATCCTGTGTTCTTGGATTGAAAGAATCAACACAGTTAAAATGACCTTATTATCTAAAGCATATAAAGATTTATATCCTCAAAAAATCTCAATGGCATTTTTTAAAGAAATAGAACAAAAAAAATCATTGTATTTGTATGAAAGCACAAAAAGACCCCAAATAGCCAAAATAATCGTGAGGAGGAAAAACAAGGCCAGAAGTATCACTCTACCTGACTTCAAATTATATCATACAGTTGAATTTTAAATAACACAATTATTTAAGACATGTATTTGCTTTTTTTTCTAGCAGAAAGTATAAAACAAATATCATTTAATGTGTAGATAGACACATACTTGTGAAGTACAAGAGGTCTGAATGACTTCCAGATCAAACTTAGTCTACAGGCCTCAAAGGGATGACTATAATTAGTGGTTTATTTGACTAGATGGATGATGGTGGAAACACCTACTTTCAACCTGAAGACAAGCTAATTCTCTTGTTAATCCTAATTTTATAAAGTCCTGTCTCACCTTGCTGATGGGCCCCTTGATGGATATTCCACTACCAATAGTAACCAACTGCATTCAGACTTTCCTCTTTGCCAAGTACTGTGCTTAACACACATATACATATATTTTCTCATTTAATCATTCAATAGTTTGGTGAGTAAAGTATTGCAATTATCCTAATTTTACAGAAAGTGGACTGAGGGTTACTTAAAGATACTTGTCCAATGTAATCAATTGGTATAATTCAATCCTGACTTAAAATTCAGTTTAGACTGAGTGCTAGAATGTGTGTACTAACTACCACTAAGTGATCATCATTGGTTCCCAACTAGTCCCTGATTTACTGTCTTTTCTCCACAGTCTCTACACTTTGCTTAATTACCTAGAATTGGCTAGACCTACATTCTGGCCGTGAGCACCAGGTCAGTACTTAGGTTCCTAAATTATTACCATGTGCTCACCAATGACCAACCCCAGTTGATCTTATCTCCTGATTTCCATCATGTGTCCACTTCTCTCCACTTGACTCTGAAACTGCTATCTACTTGATTTTCTTGTATGCACATTTGGCCTCCCCTAGAACAGCCAAAATGAGTTATTTATTAAAATAACTTAATATTATTCATTTTAAATGTCATCATTTACATACACTTGGTTAAAAATTCTCAGAAGAGATAACATTTGTCCATTTTCCTTTCCAATGCAAATTCGAAGTACAACTCCCTACAGGTGACTGCTTTGGCTCTAAACTATTTCATGATTGAGATTCCTCAGTATCTGTAAATAATATGCTTTAGTAAAGAAAAGTAATAATTTCTGTCTGTGTTCCTGTTCCCTTTTAATTTAATTTTAACATAATTGATACAAGAAAAAAATCAGTGGATTTCACACTGTGAGAGGATCATTATAAATATTATTTGTAGAGTTTATATAACACAGCCAAAACAAAATAATAGGTTAAATGTCAAAAAGAATAAATTTTAATTTAATATTCCATTGCAAAAATGAAATAAAAAGTAATTTCTCACAGCTAACATGCAAAAGAATGTTTTGGTACCAAGCTTTGAAAGATATATAGCAATAAACAAGTAGAGTTAAAGTGGAATCTTATATACAAGGTTCTTACAAATAAGTTACTTTATTATAAGTTACAACTTTATTTTAGCTAAGGAGAGAATGAAAATACATCCTATTCCTAAAAAAACATCTTTTTAGTTTAATTAATGATTATATTTTGAACATTTTATTCATATCTATATAACAGATTAAAAATAGCTCAGTTTGTTGTCATCTCAAATTCTGCCTTACCTAAAAAATCAGTTGATCATTTATGTTTTCAACTTTCACAGTAAGTCCTCTGATTATAATTTTAATTTTAACCTAAACTCCATTAAATAACTTGGAGTTAAAATTTGTGTTTCTAAAGCTTATAACAGTTTTAATTGTTCCCCAATTTTTATATGTTCATATGTTAACATTCTGTACATCTCCTCATTCACAACAATACACACATACACAAATAATTCCATCCTTTTCATCCTTTCAATATAATTGTTCTTTGATATTCTAATCTGTTAAACTTTGGAACTTCATATAATATTTATTTCACATTTATTTTACTTTAATTATAGAAAATATCTTATAACTCCTTATTTCATAAGGAACAAGATATCTGTATACCTAGTCTTCTCTTCATCTCTCTTACCAAAATTTGCTTCCTTATGTTAGTCACCTGTACCTTAAGACAGTGTTCTGTAATTAGAATAAAGATTTATAAATTTTATATGCTGACAACAAAATATTAAAGGTTTGCACTGTTATGAATATGTAAATTATATTTGCTGGAGAACCAGAATTCTTCCTTAAATTGCACCTTTATTTGCTTTTCTCTTTTTCCCTATCCTGCTTCCCTGCTTCTTTACCAGGTTCTCCTGGGAGTATCTTCTGAATAAATCACTTTAAAACAACATCTTCTCAGGATCTGTTTCTAGGGAAACTAACCTAAGATCACATTGGTGAAGGACACAAAAGTCAGAAATTGCTAAATGTGATCTCACCCACCCTACCCTCCAAAAAAGGGAAACCAAAATTGGTCCAACAACATTTAAACAATTATGCAATTCAAAAGAATGTTAGGGCATTTGTATAGGGAAATGGTAGAAACAATTTCTAGAGCTGACTTATTTATAGAGTGAATTGTGGGTGTGTCATTATTCTTCCCCTCACTATAGGATAAGGTGTGGGTGGGGGTTGTAGCACAATTCTAACATTTACATCACATACTCTTGCCCCGACTATGATTTTAAGGGCATATATAGTGAGTGATTATAATTCACAATGTCACTTTCCTGCTTGCAGACATAATCATTAATGTCTCCACTTTATGTCCTAGTCCAATTCTGAAGCCTAAGACCTTCTGGGAAGTTACTAGAAACCTGATCAGTTCACATCCAAGCTCATACCAGATGTGGGCAGTAGTTAAAGCTCCTGGGGAAACCCTGAGTCAACGAAGGCTGAAATTCAGTGCATAAATATTTTTCCTCCTTCAGGTGAAAAATCTGGAAGGCAATCGCTGGGCTCATCACATGGAATCAAGCCACTGTTGCTATAGCAGTGACTATTTTGTACTCATAGTCTGTACTTCTTAATCTCTTCAGGTTTTTTTCCAACATGCATAAACCTCCTTTTATCTGACAACCATCAGTTTGTTCTCTGTATCTGTGTTTTTTTTTAATGGTTTATTTCGGTCTTTAGATTCCACATGTGATATCATATGGCCTTTGTCTTTTTCTGTCTGACTTCCTTCACCCAACATAACATGCTCTAGGTCCATCCATATTGTTGCAGATGGCAAGATTTCATTCTTGTTCATATCTGCATAGTATTCCATTGAATATAATTACCGCCTCTTCTTCATCCATTCATCCATTGATGGACATCCAAGTTACTTCCATATATTGGCTATTGTAAATTATGCTGCGATGAACATATGGATTCACACATCCTTTGGAAGTAGTGTTTTAGGTGTCTTTGGATAAATACCCAGAAGTGGGATTTGGGTGCTTCATTGTCTCTCTTATACCTTTATTTTAAACTCTGTTTGTCTGGTATGAGGATTGCTACACCATCTTTTTCATTTCCATATTCATGAAAATTCTTTTCCCAACCATTTACTTTAAGTCTGTGTGTATCTTTCAATCCAAAGTGAATCTCTTGTCAGTAGCATATGCATGGATCTTACTTTCTTATCTATTCAGCCGTACTGTGTCTTTTGATGGAAGTTTAATCCCTTTACTTTTAAAGTATTTATTGATAGATATGTAGTTATGGCCACTTTATTATTTATATATATTTCTTTATTTTTTCTTCTTAAGTACATTTAACATTTCCTATATACTGATTTGGTGTTAATGAACTCCTTTAGCTTTTTCTTCTCTTGGGAGCTCATTACCTCTCCTTTAATTGTAAATAATAACTTTGCTGGCACTAGTAATCTCAGCTATAGTTCCTGTTCTTCATCACTTTGAATATTTTGTGCCAGTCCCTTCTGGCTTGCAAAGTTTCTGTTAAGAAATCAGCTCACAGTCTTTTTAGAGCTCCTTTGTACATAACTAACTCCTCTTCTTTGCTGCTTTTAAGATTCTATCTTTGTCTTTGATCTTTGGGATTTTAATTATGATGTGTCTTGGTGTGATCCTCTCTGGGTTTGTTTCCTTTGGGACCTTCTGCTCTTCATGGACTTGTATGTCTATTTCCTTTGCCAGATTAGCGAAGCTTCCAATCATTATTTCTTCAAATAGGTTTTAATGAGACTGGGCAAAATGGCATAGATGATAGAGGCTTTGTATATCTCCTCTTGCGACCACACCAAATTTGTGATGAAAATACAGAGCAAACAGGAAGCAGTCACCTAGAATCTATATGAACAGAAGCCCTACAAGTAAGGAGAAAAAAAAGAAATCACCCTGCAATGGGAGGAGGTTAGGAAGGGGTAAAGATGTGAGGTGGCCCAGTCCTGAGTGGCTGAGTGGGACAGAGGCTATGGCAGCAGCAGACATTCCTTTTAAAGGGACCATAACTGCAATCATATTTTCTTGATGATGGACTCACTCTCACTGAGCTCCAGGTTGGCCGCTGAGGGTGCACCAGGGAGTTATAGCGGACACTCAGTTGTTGGAGCAAGGGCCAGAGGAGAGGCTTTCTCCCTGGCAGAAGTGCTGGCAGTATCCATTGTTCCTCTGTTGAACCCTCCAACCTCCCATGTGTGGACACAGCACTGCCATAGCTGTGACATCGTTAAAATAGACAGCAGCCGTTGCTCTACTCAGAGGATTCTCTAAAACTCTACTCTTCCAAAACTACATCCAGTTATGTCCTTTGTGTATACTGGGCTCCTTGCTGCGTACTTCCAAGCCCCATATTGGTGGCAGCTGGTCTCGGTTTCTGGCATGGCCTCTTGGGGCAACTATAAGCACAGAATCTATGGATTACTTGCTGAACCTTATCAGGTGGCCCCAGAGGGGTTAATCTTGGCTTTTAGCTGAACCCTTCTCAGGTCTGTGCCACTGGACACCTACTACACAAAGCCACACTTATAAGACCAGGAGACTTAAGAGCTTTGCTTAGTACATCAAAACAGACACAGAAAAGCAGCGAAAATGGGAAGACGAAAAAATAGAAACCATATGAGAGAACAGACTAGATCTCCAGGAATAATGGAGTTAAATAATCTACCAGATGCAGAGTTCAAAACACGGGTTACAAGGATGCTCAATGAACTTAAGGGAAGTGCAGATGAACTCAGTGAGAATTTTAACAAGAGATTAAAAACAACATAAAAATTAAAATGAACATTTTAAAAGAGAACAAGTTAGAAATAAAAAAAAACACATTATCTAAGATGAAGAGTATATTAGAGGGAATCAACATAGTGGATGAAGTAGAGCTTTGAATCACCGATAGAGATGGAGAAGTGGAAGGTATTAATCAGAATGGCGAGAAATCCAAAAATATAATAATAATTTAGGAGTGTATGAGACAAAAGTTAAATGTAACAATAATCATGTCATAAGGGTACCTGAAAAAAAGAGGGAAAAGAATAAGTTAAAACATATTTGAAGAAATAATGATGGAAAACTTCCTTAACTGGTGAGAGAAATAGACATGTAACCCCAGGAAGATAAGAGAGTAACAAAAAATATGACTGCAAAGAGGCCCACATTGACACATCATAATTAAAATACCAGAAGTTAAATAAAATTAATCTTAAACAGTGACATCAGAAGCATGACGGAGTGAGAGATGTCTTCAGATCTCTCCCGATGAAATAACAATAACTTGAACATCTAAAACTCAACAAAAAAACACCCAACCTACACACCAGCGTGTCTGAGTGAAAGATCTGCACATAAATGCTACCAGAGGTGAGAACTGCGTGAATCAGCGGTAGACTGGGAAAACAAAAAAGCTGCCTCTCGAACTCAGAGCTCTTTACAGGAAGAGAGGGAGGGCAGAAGGTGTGACAGGTTCCCCGAATAGTCCTGCCTGAGAGAGCTGTGAACTCCATGCAGTGGCAGAGTCCAGGGACCAGAGCAGAAAACAGAGAAGTGGGGATGACAGAAGAGCAACAGCTGATTATTAAAAGCCACAGTTGCGAAACACAACCCACAGTCCCCATTCTCCACCCAGAGGGATCCTCCCCTTATATTCTCCAAGACCGAATACTACGGAGCCCTAGGGGAATGAGGAAATGCTACAAAACTGTTGCTAATACTGACAAGGACTGAGACTGAGGGTCACAAGCATAATTGAATATTTATAAGGAAAAAAAAGGTATTATTAAGGTTTATATAAAACAGGTATCCACGAAGCTTAGATGCCACCTACTAGAAACCAAAAGAAAATCTCTTTCTTAGGAACAGGCTAAAGTAAGACCTTTATATAATTAATTTTCTTTCTGGAAAAAGGAATACACTTCCATTAATGCCTAGGCAAAGAAATAGTCCATTAAACACCGTGAACAGCCATGGTGCCAAGATAGCTCAGAAAGATAAAAATCTCCAGAAAATAAGCTTAAAGACATAGAAATATGTGACTTAACTGACAGAGAATTCAGGGTGGTACTTCTGAAAAAACTCAGTGAGATGGAAAATAATTCATATCAACAATTCTATGAATTGAAAACACAACTAGATCAGCAGAATGAGTTTTTAGCAAGGATATTGAAACTGCAAAAGAACCAAATAAAACTTCTAGAGGTGACATCAGAAACATGGTGGAGTGAGAGACATCCCCAGATCTCTTCCTTTGAAACTGCAATAATCTGGCCATCTAAAATGCAACAAAAAACATCCAAACAGCACACCAGCACATCTGAGCATGGGATCTGCACACAAAGGCTACCATAGTCAGAGAAATAGTCCATTAAACACCATGAACAACCAAGGTGACAAGGCATCTCAGAAAAAAAGAGAAATATCTCCAGAAAATAAGCTTACAGACATAAAATATGCTACTTAAATGACAGAGAATTCAGCATGATACTTCTGAAAAAACTCAATGAGATCCAAAACAAATCACATCAACAATTTCAGGAATTGAGAAAACAACTAGAAGAGCAGAATGAGTTCTTTAGCAAGGATATTGAAACCTTCAAAAACAGTATAGACTTTCTGGAGACAAAGGACACACTGAAAAGAGTTGAAAAATGAAATAACAAACTTGAGAAACAGAGTTGATCAAATGGAGAAAAGAATCAGTGATATCAAAGACAGAAATTTAGAAATAAATCAGAAGGAATAAGAGAGAAACTGAAGAATAAAAAATAATGAAAGAGAAATACAAGAACTAGCTGACACCAACAGGAGAGGAAACATAAAAATAATGGGCATCATCGAAGGCAAAGAAAAAGAGCAGGGACTAGAAAGCATTTTCAGACTAATAGTGTATGAGAATTTCCCAAATCTAAGGAATGAACTGGAGCTTGGAATTCAAGAAGTCAACAGAACACCCAATTATCTCAACACAAAAAGGCCTTCACCAAGACACATTTTATTAAAATTATCACAAATCAACAGTGAAGACAGAATTCTCATGGCAGCCAGGGAAAAGAAGATGATAACCTATTAAGGAAAACCCATTAGATTATCCTTGGACTTCTCACCACAAACCCAGAAACAAGAAAGGAGTGGAATGAAGTATTCAATTAAATAAAAGAAACTACCCACCAAGAATAATGTATCCAGCTAAGCTCTCCTTTAAATATGAAGAAGAAATAAAGACCTTTCCAGACTTATAAAAATTGAAGAAATTCTACACTACAAGACCTGAACTACAGGAAATACTGAAAGGGGTCAGCTCACCTAAATCAAAATGACAAAAAAATAATAATAATAATTAGGAGTAACGTGACTAGCTGGTTGATAAAAGCAGAGGAGTGCAACCCTTACTAAGAACAGGGCATTATAAGCTTAAAAATAAGAAGAGATTTGCTATAGCAAGATAGTAATGAATACTCAGCATACATACGGACAAATTGAGGTAACAAGGATTGAAAAGGGAAGGATTCAAAGATCCAAATTCGCAAAGGCTAATGGAGATAAAGCACGCACAGAAGAAAATGGACAACTGAATATATGTAACTATCCTTTACATATTTGTAATGATAACCACACACCACAGATTCAGAAACGAAGTATATAATATAAAACAAGAATCAGAGACAAAACCCACAAAAGCCAACCAAAATAAAGAAAAAAGAAGCACAAGGACAAGGAAGCAATGGAAACACAGCTACTAGAAAGCAAAAGATAAAATGATTATAAGAAGACCTCATATTTCAATAATCACCCAAAATGTAAAAGAACTGAACTCATTAATAAAAGGCTGGATAAAAAAAACAAAACCCAGCCATATGCTGCCTCCAGGAGACACATCTCAGCTCCAAAGACAAATATTGAAACAGTGGAAAATGATATTTCAAACAAATGGTATTCAGAGAAAAGCCTCAATAAATTTCAAAAAATCTAAAATAAAAAAAATGAATCATGCTAAGCGAAATGAGTCAGAGAGAAAAGGTTGATAACCATGTGATGTCATTTGTATGTGAGTTATAAACCTAAAAGCAACATACTACTGCATTCTAGTGCTTATCTGTGAGAAATTTTTATTTTATCTTCATAATAGAATATTTAATTAAAATGTTTTCTTTTTAGATATTAAAACTGTTGCATATGTTGATGTTATTATAATAAATTCAACAAACAATATCCATAATAATCACCTAATTTTAAAAACCACTGGTTTTCTCCCTGTTTCAGCAATGTTCATATTAAATAAAAAGACAATGAGTAAAAACTTAAATAGAAACTATGTTTTCTTTAGTAAAACATATTATTTACAGATACTGAGGAATCTCAATCATGAAACAGTTTAAAGAGTCAAAAGTGGTTCTCTATTGGGATTCATACTTTGGATTTGTAAAGGAGAAATGCAACATTTTTTTTTTCTGAAAAATTTTCATCAAGTGAATATAATTATAAAAGCACTAAAAATGAGAAATATTAAATTATTTTATTAAAAAACTTACTCAGGCTATTCTGTAGAAGGCTAAATGTACATATAGGAAAATCAATTAGACAATTATTTTAGTGTCAAGATGGCGAGAAGTGGATACGTGGTGGGCATTAGGAGATAAGATCAACAGGAACTGGTCATTGGCAGGCACATGAAAGTAGGTTAGGTTCCTGAGAACTGACCTGGCTCTCAGGGCCAGAATGTAGATCTAGCCAGTTTTAGGGAACTAGGCAGAGTATTGAGGGTGGAGAGAGAAATTTTATGTCAGAAACTAGTTGGGAACCAGTGGTTTTCATTGAGGCACTTAAGTCTTGAAATTAACTAGAAGATAGTACTACTTAGGAGTATACATTCTAACATTTGATCTTACTTGAAGTTTAAAGCTGGGTTGAATTATACCAGTTGAATACATTGGACAAATATCTTGAACTAAGCCTCAGTTCATTTGGTAAAATTAGCGTAATGGGAATACTTATCTCATCAAATTATTGTGAGGATTAAATGGAAATACGTAAGTCAAAAGTTAAGCACAGTACTTGGCTAAGACTAAAGTCTGGATGAAAGTTGATTACTATTATTAGTGGATTATTTTTCTTCCTTTTCTTTTTTTTGTCTTCTTTTTAAAATTACATAATTGGGATAACTGGTTAATACAATAATATAATTTTCAGGTGTACATTATAATTTGACATCTGTATACTCTCTTGTGTTTACCACCCAAAGCCCAGGTTCCTTCTGCTACCATATATTTGACCCCTTTACCCCATTTAGCTTCCTCCTCCCCCACCCCACTAGTAAATACTAGTCTATAGTCATGTCCATGAGTCTCCATTTGTTTGTCCTGCTCATTAGTTACTTTTAGGTTTATATCCCACATATAAGAGATATCATGTAATTTTCAACTTTTTTGGTATGGCTTATTTCACTTAGCATGATTATTTCGATGTCTATCCATGTTGTTGCAAATGAAAGTATTTTATCTCTTCTTATGACTGAGAAATACTCCATTATATTTATGTACCACAGCTTCTTTAGCCAATCATCTATCATAGGACACTTCAGTTGCTTCCATGTCCTCACCACTGTAAATAATGCTGCTATAACATTGGTGTGCAAATATCTTTTCAGATATGGGTTTTCAGGTCTTTGGGGTAAATACCCAGTAGAGGGCTTGCTGAATCATATGGTAGATCAATTCTTAGATTTTTGAGGAAACTTCATACTCTTTTCTACAGTGGCTGTACCAATTTGCAGTCCCACCAGCAATGTATGAGGGGGTTCCTTTTTCTCCACATCCTCTCCAACATTTGGTATTAATTATCCTGTTGATTATAGAGATGGTATCTCATTGTGGTTTTGATTTGCATTTCTCTAATAGCTAGTGATGTTGAGCATCTAATTACATATTTGTTGGCCATTTGTATGTCCTTTAGGGAGAAGTGTCTGTTCAGGTCCTCTGACCATTTTTTGATTGGATTGTTTTTTTTTGTTGTTATTGAGTTTTATGAGTTCTTTGTATAGTTTGGATATTAGGCCCTGATCAGAAGCATTGCTTACAAATATATTTTCCCATTCATATGGCTATCTGTTTACCTTGTTGATGGTTTATTTTGCTGAACAGAAGCTTTTTAGTTTGAGGTAGTCCCATTTTTATTTTTGCTTTTACTTGCCTTGCCTTTGAGGTCAAATTCATAAAATCCTCTTTAAGTCCAAGGTCCTTGAGTTTAGTTCCTGTGTTTTCTTCCAGGTATTTTATTGTTTTAGGTTTTATATGCAGGTGTTTAATCCATTTTGAGTTCATTTTGGTGTGTGATGATAGACAACAGTCTAGTTTCATTCTTTTGCAGGTGGCTTTCCAGTTTTCTCAGCAGTAAGAGGATTTCCTTTCTCCACTATATGTTTCTGTCATTTTTGTTGAAAATTCTTTGCCCATATAAATATGGGTTTATTTCTGGACTCTCGATTCTGTTCCACTGGTCTGTGTGTCTGTTTTGCTGCCAATATCATGCTGTTTTGATTACTATAATTTTATAGTATTACTTGAAGTCAGGCTGCATAATGCCTCTAACCTCATTCTTTTTTTTTGAGGATGACTTTGGCAATTCGGGGTCTTTTGTGTTTCTATACAAATGTGATGGTTTTTTGTTCTATTTATTTAAAAAAAGCCAATGGGATTTTGATGGAGATTGCATTAAATCTGTATAACACTTTAGTTAATAAGCTCATTTTAACTGTTGATTCTTTCATTCTTAAAACACAGAATATCTTTTTATTTCTTTGTATCTTCTTCGATTTCTTTTAATAAGATCTTTTAGTTTTCGTTATATATGTCCTTCACATGTTTTTGTTGAAATTATTCCTAGGTATTTTATTCTTTTTGTTGCAATTGCAAAAGGAATTATCTTTTCCACTTCTTTTTCTGACGCTTCATTATTAGAGTATAGGGACACTATGGATTTTTGAATGTTGATTTTGTATGCAGAACTTTATGTTATTTGCTTATTGTTTCTAGTAGTGTTCTTCTGGAGTATTTAGAGTTTTCTCTATAGAAAATTATGTCATCCACAAATAGTGACAGTTTCACTTCTTTGTTTCCTATTGAAATGTCTTTTATATCTTTCCTTTGCCTGACTGCATTTACTATGACCTCCAATGTTATATTGAATAGCAGTGGTGATAGTGGACAGCCTTGCCTTGTTTCTGATCTTAGAGGGAAGGTTTTTAGTTTTTCACCATGAAGTATAATGTTGGCTAAAAGTTTATTGTAGATGGCCTTTATTATGTTAGGGTACTTTCCTTCTATACTGATTTTGTGAAGTGTTTTTGATCATAATTAGATGCTGTATCTTGTTGACGCTTTCTCTGCATCTATTGATATGATCATATGAGTCTTATTTTTAATTTGTTTATATGGTGTATCACTTTAATCGATTTGCATATGTTTAACCATCCCTGTGCCCCTGAGATAAAGCCCACTTGATCATGGTATATAATCTTCTTAATATGTTGCTGTATTTGATTCGCTAGTATCTTATTTAGGATTTTTGCATTTGTGTTCATGAGAGATAGTGGTCTGTTATTTTCTTTTTTTGTGTTATCCTTATCAGGTTTTGGTATCAGAATAATACTGGCCTCATAAAATGAATTGGGAATGGGAAGTATTGCTTTCTCTTCAATGATTTGAAATGATTTGAGGAAAATAGGTATTAAATCTTCTTTGAATGTTACGTAGAATTGCCTGGTGAAGTTTTGGTCTTAGACTTTTACTTTTTGGTAGGTTTTTGATTATTGTTTCAATTTCCATGTTGCTTATTGGTCTATTTAGATTTTCCAATTCTTTTTGATTCAGTCTAGGAAGGTTGTACTTTTCTAAGTATTGGTCCATTTCTTCTAGGTTATTCTAGGTTATTGCATTTATTATATACTTTTTCATAGTATTCTTGCATGATCCATTGTATTTCTGTGATGTCAGTTGTAATTTCCCTTCTTTCATACCTGATTTTATTTGTATTCTTTCTATTTTTTTCTTTAGTGAGTCTAGCTAAGGGTTTGTCAATTTTATTAACCTTCTCAAAGAACCAGCTCCTTGTATTTAATTTTTTTTTCAATTTCATTTATTTCCACTCTAATTTTGATGAATTTTTTTCTTCTCTTGACTTTAGGCCTCATTTATTCTTCCTTTTCTAGTTTTTAAGATGAAGTGTTAGGTTATTTATTTGGGTTCATTTTTGTTTTTGGAGATAGGCCTATAATGATGAACTTTCCTCTTATGACTGCTTTTGCCATGTCCCAAAAGTTTTGATATGTTGTACTATCATTATCATTTATTTCCATGTATCTCTGATCTCTCTTTTTATTTCTTCTTCGACCCAGTTATTTTTCAGTAGCATGTTGTTCAATCTCCATGTATTTGTGTTTCTTTCTTCCTGATTTCTTTTTGCAGTTGATCTCTAGTTTCAAAGCATTATGATCAGAGAATATAACTGGTATGATTTCAAACCCTCTTATGTTTGTTAAAGCTATGTCTATGTCCCAGTATGTGGTCGATTCTTGACAACATTCCCTGTGCACTAGAGAAGAATGTATAAGCAGCTGTTTGGAGATGAAAAGCTCTGTAAATGTTAATTATGTCCAGTGGTCTAATGTGTCATTTAAGGATGTTATTTCCTTATTGATTTTCTGTTTGGATGATCTGTCCATATTCGACAGTGGAGTATTTAGGTTCCCATACTACAATAGTGTTCTGGTCTGTTTCTCCCTTTAGTTCTGTTAGTAATTGCTTTACATATTTTGGGGCTCCCTTATTGAGAGCATAGATATTAATAAGTGTTATGTCTTCTTGGTGCATGATTCCTTTTATCATTATGAAGTATCTTTCTTTATCTTTTTTATTTTTAAGTCTATTTCATCTCATATTAGGACTGCTACTTCCGCTTTTCTCTGAATGCTATTTACTTGAAATATTATTTTCCACCCTTTCACTTTGAGTCTATATTTGTATTTGGAGCCAAGATGTGTCTCCTGGAGGCAGAATATACCTGGGTTTTGTTTTTTGCTACATTCTACAATTCTGTGCCTTTTTAATGGTGAGTTCAGTCCACTGACATTTAGGTTGATTATTGAAATATGAGGTCTTCTTATAGCCATTTTATCTTTTGCTTTCTGGTAGCCTGGACTTATCCATTGCTCCCTTGTCCTTGTGTCTTGGTATCTGTTTCTTGGGGCTTATCCTGTTTGAGGTTTGCTCAGCTTCCTGAATCTGAAGCTCCATACCTTCTCCAAATTTGAGAAGCTTTCAGTCTTAATTTCCTTAAATACTTGTTCAGTCTTTCTTTCCTTCTTTTCTCTATCTGGGATTCCAAAAATGTGAATGTTGGCTTGTTTTGATTGTCCCACAGACCCACGTAGTTCTATATATTTTCTGAGGCATATTCTTTTTGTTTAGAACAGGTATTTCTGTTCATTTATTCCAGTTTACTAATTCTATACTCTGTCACTTTGCTCTATTATTGAGTCCATATAAAAGGTTATTTTATTTTTTAACTTTAATAATTGTATTTCTTAGTTCTATCATTTTTACTTATTTTTTTATAACTTCTATGTTTTTCATTTGTGTCAAGAAAATTAATGATTGCTTGATGAAGCATTTGTTAGATGACTGCCTTAAAATTCTTGTCAGATAACTTCAGAATGTGATTCCTCTTGGTACTGACATGTATTTTCTCTTCTCATTGAAGGTGTAATTTTTCTGGTGCTTAGTGTGACAAGTGATTTTTAATTGCATCATAGACATTAAGGATATTATAAGACTCTGGATCATATGCAATCTTTTTTAGAAGGAAGTTCCCCTGTTGAGGTGTCACAGCAACTACCATGTGAGTGTTCAGTATGTTCAGCATCCTACTGAGCACTACTGACACATCCTGCTGAGCACTCTGACACACTCTGGCAAAAATGAAGTGCTGACTCACTCTGCCTACTTGCAGATGAGTGAGATAGAATTTTAGCTTCCCTCACTACCCTGTTGTTTCCTCCCCAGTGATAGTGTGACACTGACTCCTTGCTTCCAAGTAAGCTCAGTCACATATTGGGCCCCAGTGCCACTAGGGAAGGGGGGAAGTGGAGACCTGGTTCACACTGCTCTATTGTTGTAGGGTTAAAGTGGAAGCTCAGCTCCTTAAAGGGTTCCCCCTCACAATGTATAACTTTAGAAACACCCATCACATTAGCTCTACCTTACTCTCACTCATTGTCTCATTGCTTTCAGATGACAGTGGAAGATCATTTCCCTGCTGAACCCCACTGACACTATACTGGCAGGGGAATCGGAATGTGCATAGGGTGAAGATCAGCTTCCTGCTTGACCTCACTAAAACCTGGGGGTGGGGGACAGGTGCAGTTTTTTCATTGGTTTTAGTCTAGAGTGGAGAAGATATTGCCAAAATGTTTCCTGTTCTGTTAGGCCATTTTCCTCTAGATTATTGGCTAGGAAAGCAGACTTTTCTTAGAACTTTTTGCCTGTCTCTCTGGTAGTTCTGGGTTGGGGGCTTGTGTAGAACTCAGTCCTGGATATATGAAAGCAATAAGAAACCCAGGGAATCCACAATTCTTCTACTGGGTATTTATCCCAAAGACTAAAAAACCATAACTGAAAAGATATTTACACACCGATGTTCACAGTGGCCAGGACATGGAAGCAACCAAAGTGTTCTACAGTAGATGATTGGCTAAAGAAACTGTGGTACATATGTATAATGGAGCATTACTCAGCCATAAGAAGAGATGAAATACTGCCATTTACAACATGGATGGAATCTCAGATAATCATATTAAGCTAAATAAGCCAGACAGAAAAAGTTGAAAATCACAATATATCACTTATATGTGGGATATAAACCTAAATGCACCAAATAACAGGACAAACAAACAGAGACTCATGGACATGAACTATAGACTAGTGGTTACCAGAAGGTAGAGAGTGGTGGAAGAGGGGGAAGGTAGATGAGATAAAGGGGGTCAAATATAGGGGATGGGGGAAGGTGAAGTGGGTAGAGGGAATCAAATATATGGTAGCTGAAGGAAACTAGACTTTGGGAATATACAAATGTCAAATTATAATGTACACCTGAAAATTATATAATTGTATTAACCAATATTACGCCCAATAAACTTAATTTAAAAAATAAAAAATTAAAAAATAAATAAAAGAAACCCAGGGACTCATTATAGGTTGTTTCTCAAGTTTCTCATTTGTAAAAAGTCTGCCTTTCTCTTCCCTATTCAGAGTCTTCCTATTGTTGTTTGTTGTGTTACATGCAGGAGAATTTTTTTTTTAAATAGTAAGAGGGAGGACCTTAAAAGAATGTAGCTACTTCATCTTCAATGAAATAAGAAGTCTATACTTCAAACATTTAAAGATATTTATTTATCCTCTTATTTATTTTGGGCCAGAAAGTTGTTCTAATACAAGTTTCTCTGATATATACAATGTAGAAGCCTCTGTAGTAATTCTGAAGAGTAAGAGTTGGTTAGAAAAGTAAAATCTTTTGTCTGAGAGAAGTAAAGTCTTCTAGGCTTGAAGTACAGTTGACATTTGAACAATACTGGATTAGGGGCATCACGCCCTGCACAACTAAAAATCTGTGTATAATTATTAATTCTTCAAAACTTAACTACTACTAGCCTGCTGTTGATCAGAAGCCTCACCAATAACATAAACAGTCAATTAAGATATACTCCGTATGTAATATATATATTATATACTGTATTCTTATAATAAAGTAAGCTAGAGAAAGAAAATGTTATCGAGAAAATTGTAAGGAAGAGACAATACATTTACTGTGTTTAATGAAACAAATCTGCAAATAAGTAAATCCTCACAGTTCAAAATATCACAGTTGTATTCTCAGAGTCTCTCATCCTCTCCCTTGACAGCATATATGCCTTAAAAGAAGGCAAAGAATTAAGAAGATATTTGTGATATTGAGCATTTGCTTAACCTTTATATGACTATAACATCTTCTGTAACATAAAAGTGGAAAAAAAAACTTCATAGGATTATTAGGATTAATGAAGTTAATACTTATAAATCTCTGAGAGCAGTACCTAAAATATAGTAAACAATTTTATATTGTTAGATTTTCTACTGCAAATCTCTTAGTATTGCTACTACTACCCTTACCAACATTTGACTTCTAGATCTAACTCTCAAACTATATAAGGTATATAAGAAAGACATCATTCAGCAGAGGGATTTAAAAAACATTTAATAACTAAGCTCAGATTCTAGTTGCCAATCTGAGTTCATCATTGGGGCATAACTATGGTGAGCATGAGTTTGTGTAATGGCCTGCCACTATAGTACCAACACCTGACACAAACATACTGTCACGTGTTTGAGATACATCGATAGCTTCATTGAACTTTTCCACATAATTACACGCTATCCCATTTAAATCTTATGACCAACCTCATTTTAAAGTTCATGAAAGTGGGTCTCAAAGAGATTAAACAATGTTCCTGACCTCATACACCTCAAACTGAACCCAGGTCTCCTGGTTACCAAGGTCACACCAAGATTTTTCAAACTATTTAAATGAGGGACAATATTCCCCCAAGCATACATGAATAAATAATTTTTAGAAAGATAATAAATTGAACTACTAAAAAAACCAACAAAAATGTAAACTCATTTTTATTATTAGAGTCAACACACTTAAAATTGCTCTCTCAAACTGCAATAAAAGTATATAAATGATTACCCTCAACTTTTGTTCTTATAGTGTCATGCAATAATAAATGATTTGCGTACAACCATCAGTCCATGGTATACATTTTTGCAAATAGTAGACTGTATATGTTTCTACTTACCTACTCAGATTACAACATGGCTCTCTCCCCACTACCTGAAGTCCTCAGCTGAAGGGATTGTTCTTTCTACAGGGATAAAATTAGAGCCCTGGTGGCAGTGCCTCATGTCCCCTTCTCCAGTGAACTTCCTATTCCAATAAGTCCAGGACCTTGGAAATAAAACCTTTTGTCATCACCTAATTTTCTATTTAAGCTGTCTTCTCTGACCAACACCTTAGATGAAGAGTCAATTATTTTTTCTCCTATATTTCTGAAGCAGCTTTGATACGCTTTCATTGTACTACTGATGAGGCTGTATGATAAATTCTACCTGGGCCGAAGTTTGCTTTGTTGTGTGTTTTGGGGAGCAGGGATTCAATTTAGTTTGGCTGATAAGTTGAAAAAATCAGTGGTTAAATGAACTATATGGGTTTACCCTCAACTTCTCATGGCTTATGAAGTAATGTCCACTGCCACTGTTCAAAAAGTCCAGTAATTCAATGCAATGTTAAAGGATTTAATAGGATGCAGATCTACTGTCAAACATCATTCTGAAGATTGGGGGCCTGCTCCTTCTTATTCTCATGTTGCAACTCACTCTGCTTCTTGATAACAATGTAAGTACTTTCAAATAGTACTGTGAAGTGAGGAGGCTTATATATTGTAGGAAAATATTTTGATGTTTTAGGTTGAAAGACATATTCTTATATAAGGTCAAACAATCCTGGAAGGAACATGGGACAAATTAATGGTAAAAGAAATTAAGGAGTTCATTGCTGAGTAGAATTTGCAGAATAAAAATGGTTATGAGTAGCAAATTAAAACAGTTTGAAATGCTTCTCCTTAACAGAATTTGTCAAAAAGAACTGAATGGATGGTGGATCCCAACAGTAACACTCAGAGACATGTAAAGGAAGTTGGGGTATCTAATGTACTTGCTATTGCCTGTTGCCTCAATGGAATATAGGTTCTTAAATTCCTCAACAGAATCTTGGATTGTTCTTTTGAGGGGTAGGGAAAAAAAGAGTTCCAAGACACTTGAATGGGGATTATACTGTATATACTGAATTCCAGAAAGAACAGCTTAATTCTTTTCTACAGCTAAATAATCACTATGTTAAAATAATATTTTCCTTCCTTATTTTTCCAACTTTGAAATTTAATGCTCCTTTTCTTTTTTATAATTTTTATTTATCAATTAGACAATATTATATTTATTTTACATGTACAACATGGTGATTAGTCACTTACATGATCACCTCAATAGGTCTGGTACCCAACTAAAACCATAGTTGTTACAATATTATTGACCATATTCTTCATGCTATATTTACATCCCCATGACTATTTTGTAACTACCAATCTGTACTTCTTAATCCCTTAACCTCTTCCAAACCCTCAAACCCCTATCCCATCTTGCAACCATCAAAATATTCTCTTTTTCTTTGTTTGCTTATTTTATTCTTTAGATTCCACATATAAATTGCACTTATCATTCTCTGTCTGATTTATGCCACTCAGTACAATACCCTCTAGGTCCAACCATGTTGTTGCAGATGGCAATATTTCATTCTATATTATGTTTGAGTAATATTCCATTGTATATATGTACCACCTCTTATGCATCCTTTCATCCGTTGATGGACACCCAGGTTGCCTTCATATCTCAGCTGTTGTAAACAATGCTGCAATGAACATAAAGATTCATATATCCCTTCAAAGTACTTTTTTGAGTTTCTTCAAATTAATACCCAGAAGTAGAATTACTATGTTTTTCTTGTTCCTAGTCGTGCCTTTGTTTTAAAGTTTATTAAAACAAAGTATAAGTATTGCTATCCTAGCTTTTTTGTGTTTCCATATTCATGAAATATCTTTTTCCATCCTTTACTTTCAGTCTGTGTGTGTCTTTCAATCTGAAGTTAGTCTCTTGTAGGCAGCATATGTAAGGGTCTTGCTTTCTTATCCATTCAGCCACCCTATCTTTTGACTGTAGTATTTGATCCATTTATATTTAAAGTAATTGGTGATAGATATCGAGGTACTGAATTTTATTATTCATATTCTTGATATATTTTTTCTTTTTTCTCTTAAAGAAGTCCCTCTAACATTTCTTGTAATACCAGTTTGGTGTTAATAAACTCTTTTTTGGTTTTTCTTGTCTGGAAGCTTTTTATCTGTCCTTCGATTCTAAATGACAGCTTTGCTGGTTAGAGAAATCTTGGTTGTAGATCCTTGTTTTTCATTATTTTGAATATTTCCTACCAATCCCTCTCGCCTGCAAAGTTTCTGTTGAAAAATCAGCTGACAGTCTTTTGGGTGCTCCTCTGAGCATAACTAACTG
>PVKZ01005654.1:0-38139 GCA_004027375.1 Macroglossus sobrinus
CAAACTGGAAACTTGTTTCTTTTTTTTTTTTTTTTGTACAAATGAGAGGTTGCAAATGTAGTATATCACTGAGTCATTTGCAGTGTTTTCTGCCACGGAACTTTGGGCTGCCTAAATTTTGTGTGTGTGTGTGTGTGTGTGTGTGTGTGTGTGTGTTGACACAAAACAATGCAAGCATGTGTCATGGATATTCCCCTGCATGTTCTCTTGGACAGAGGGAGGAAAGGGGGAGGGGATCGGCCCACTGACAGACCTTAATTCTTAATTACTTCTGTGGCTGGAGAGTTTGAGGATTGCTTTTTTAAAAAGACAGCAAACTTTTTTTTTTAATTTAAAAAAAAGATATATTAACAGTTTTAGAAGTCAGTAGAATAAAATCTTAAAGCACTCTTATAATATGGCATCTTTCAATTTCTGTATAAAAGCAGATCTTTTAAGAAAATATTTCTGTAACTTAAAAAAACCTGGCATTTAAATCATATTTTGTCTTTAGGTAAGGTTTGGTTTGTGTTTGTGTTTTGTTTGTTTCCTTGTTTACCCCCAAACCTTTTGTGCTCTCTGTGAAACTTACCTTTCCTTTTTTTTCTTTCTTTTTTTTTTTGTATATTATTGTTTACAATAAATATACATTGCATTAAAAAGAAAATCGCCCTATGGACTTTTTCACCCATTCTTTGGTTAAAAGGATGATCTGAAGGATTTGGGCACAAAAAAGAGATTGTTCCATGCTGATCAGTGTGTTATTTTTGATTTTGATGTGCACTTTTGGCAGTCCTAAACTCGGCACTGAGAAGATGACACGTCCTCAAAAAATCTACGCAGAAGAATCTTGACAAGTGCCACCTCAGTGGGTCCCAAAGAGAATTAACATGTCAGCAGTTGCCGGCTCAGGCTAAACACCTGTTGTGGTTTCAGTCACCTCATGCTTTAGGGCAAAAGCTGTTCCATTGTGGAAGTCAGAGGGAATGTCACACCTGAAATCCGTAGCTTCTCAGAAGACAAACCAGAGAGGGCCACTTGCCTGTCTGACGTCAACAGAGCAAACTCTCTGTTATTGTGAACACATACCCCAAGAGAGGGCGTCCATTTAAAAGGCAAAAGGAAGCCACAGTGAAACAGTGTGGCCCAGGGGGACATCTGTTCTATTAACCCCTTAAATAGTTCAGAGTTTCTCTGCAGGGACCATGGAGTGAAATGTGTTTTTCTCTGTTCCCTCCAGTTTAACTCACCCTGAGAAGACGCAAAGCCATCGTAGAAGTAGTAATAAGTCCTAATCCTGTTTTCCTTGGCCCCGGTTAGATGGGAGTTTCCAGGATCAGAGAAACGTTCAGGTCATTTTTCATTAAACAGATGAAATCACTCCTTCCTTCCCACCCCGACCCAGAGACACCCCACCCCCACCCCAGCTGATGGGAGTAGTGTGTCTCCAGGGATCCAGGTCTCCTCTGTCACCTCTCCCTGGTCTAACTGCGGGGCCCGCAGCCTCTGACCCTCGTCACCAGCACCCAGACTCTCTGGTCTTCCCTCATGTTGTCTGTTTTCACTTCCTGGGCTGCTGGCTTGCATTCCCACAGGAGCATAACGACCGGGAAAATGCTAGTTATCAAATTGAGGCAGTATTAGTCCCGGGCCTCCTCGGCAAATTCCTTCAATGCACATCTACTGAGGGCCTGTGACACCTCCCTGCCCCCCACTCGACCCCCGGCGTCCTATTCTGCTGCTTGTTGGTGCCACAGCATTCCATTCGCTCAGGCCTAGAGTCTACACTCCAGTCTTACAAAAGCTCTATTTTACCCGCCTTGCCAACACTCACAGAGTCCTCTGGAACAGCCTCTGCGATGTCACCAAATCCCTTTGTCTATGAAAATCAGCACCCAGCACCCCACCATGAGCAACCCTTTACCTACCAGATCCACAGTGTTTGCTAGATCGTTCTCTCTACTGCTAGAAATACGCTCTTTTCCTCGGTGTGTGGCCTTTGGCAGGACTTCTTAGAGCCAGAATATTCCATCAAGACAGGAACTTGCTCAGGTAACCTAGAGCAAGCCACTTACTTTCCTGTGCCTCAGTTTCCCTTCGTATTGAGAATGTTTATCGTCCCTCCCTCATGTAGTAGGCTTGTTATGAGAGCAGTTTTTTAGCAAGGGATGGTCTGAGAATTGACTGGCTCTGAGTCTCCTGGTCTGGACAGGGTTCCTACTGCTTGGGAATAAAAGGTAAATGTTTGGGGGTTTAACAAGCTCCCCAAATGGTTCTGACACACAGGAAAATACAAGAGGCGGCAGAGAAGGAGGGAGAGAGAAAGCACCTCTGAATTCACTCATTCCCATCCATCAGCATCACCCGATTAAAACATATTTTAGAGGAATTTTTAATCTAAATCCAGAAATGCAGAGCTTATCGCCCTGACAACGTCTTAGAAACCCAGGAAAGAGTCCACCGGACCAGAGGAAGCTTGTGTTCATGTCCAGTCCAGGGTTGTTTGTTTGTACTCAAAACGTTTTTCTTTTTTTTTTCTTTTTACTATTTTAACAAAGGAGAATTTAAAAACTCACTTAGAACCAAACTCTGGGGCTGTTATTAAAACAGCACTTATGGACTAGTGTGAGCTGTGTTTGACTTTCCCATCTCCCCTCCACCCCATCTCTTCCCTTCCCCTGATTTCCAAAATGGACATTTTTGAGGCACCACTGTGGCACTTTTTAAATTCATTGGTGACAGTTGCTCTAGCCAGAGATGGATTATTATGATGCTAAAGAAGCTAAAGCTTCAGGCCTTGTACTTAATCTCAAACTTTTAAAATTTATGTTCTTTTTCTTAAAGAATCCACTTTTCAAAAAACAAAACAAAACGAAAACAGATAAGTGTCAAGCCCAACCAGACCTGGGTTGGACAGTAAACCATGATACCAGAGGCTGCAAGCAAGATGCTTTTCTTCCTGTTCTCAACAGTGCCTGACACTTAGTAGGTGTTTTATAAATACCAACCTTGCATCCTATCCATCTCCTGATGGCAAGGTCACCAAATGCATTATCAGGAATCTCTACCCCAATTTCTACCACTTGACCTTACATAATTTCCTTACCCCTCTGAGACACAAATGAATTTTATTTCTCAAAAGATCTTATCTCATGGGCTTAATAGAGGTTCAGTGAAGTAAAGCCCACATGAAACATTAATTGCCTCTCCTCCCTTATTTCTTCACTTCCTTTCCCCACTCGTTTCTCTTTGCCTGTCGTATGCCACCTCTCCCCTGCATTTTCTTAGGGTTTCCCATTGCCTCTGGCAGCCGATAAAACTATACTGGGCCCTACCTGAGCTCTTCCTTTTCCATCATCCACAGACTAGAACTCTTTTTTAAAACTCTGGATATCTGAAGAAGAATCATGTTTAGACTGAATACAACAAGGGGCAGGCGAGGAGGTCAGATTTGCATTCATTCAAAACAACCAGGCAAAATTGGGGTGATATGTACATTACCTTGAAGCAACTGCTGGGTACATATCTTGACATTTCAGTTTATATTGAATTTAGTCTAAATACTATGATTTCGTGTTGCCATTTTCCACATGGGGAGGACTTCTGCTCCTCGTTCTTCCCATAATCGATAGTGGAGCATCTCCTGTGGATGAGGATTCGACAGTGAATAAGAGACGTAGGCCTGCCCTCGTGAGGCTTACACTTTAGGGTAGAGAAGTCGGGAAAAAACAAATATGCTTTCTTGATATTTCTTTATTCACCTGCCATTAAAAAAAAAAAAATACAACTGATGAGGGCCAGGTGGGAGGCTATGGAAGTCAGCCAGGTGAGAGGTGAACGGTGGCCTAGTCTAGGATGGCAGAGGAAGAGGATAATGGTCGGGTTTGGAAACGATTTTGGTGAGAAGTTTCTGACTTTTTAAATTCTCTCCTAAGCTCCATCCATTTGTCAGTGATGTGAAATTTACTCTGACCCAAATACAAATAAGTGACCCACTCCATTTCACCCTTGTCATTCCCTCTTCCTACTGCAATATCAGCCTCTTTCTTTCTCTCTTCCTCTTGATGAAACATGATCTGTGCATCTCACAAAACCCTTTTCACCAGGGACCTCCAGAGAAGGACCTAATCCCAGGAGTCCAAGAGGGTCCCTTGATCTCCAGACATTTGATTAATGCACTCCCAGGTTTATGGAATTGGAAATTTGGGAGGTATGGAGGTCTTTTAGTGTGTGCTCTCATTGCAAAAATTCTTTACATAACATGTCAGCCATTGTAGCTCCTCAGTCTTCTCTAGAATGCTTACATTAATTGGGAGCTCACTTATCCTGTTGCAGAGAGCTATAATTACAGAAAAATCTTATCTCTGCGTTTTCCAACCTACCCCAGTAGGATGTGAGTCTCGTCTTTCTTCCAAACGGTAGCCCTTCAGCTATTTGTGCATTTTACTCCTGACATGGTCCTCAAACCCTTCCTTAACTTGTCATTCTTTTTTGAATGTATTTTACTCGCTAGCATTCCTCTCAAAGTAGCATGCCCAGAACCATTTCTAGGACTCCAATTTTGGTTTGATTAATATGAAATACAAATAGATTCAGGCCTTTTGGAATCAGAAATTGTGTTTCTAGTAATTTAAATTAAAATTGTATTCATTATTGTCATAGCCGAATCACCCAGTTATGTTATGGTGAGAAATTTCTCACCTATCGTGTAATTGTGCAATTGATTTTTTTTTTTAGCTTAATTACCAACTTTTACATTTACCTCTGTCTTGACTGGAGCATGACATACATGAAAGGTACTGACATCATCAGGCCCTTGCTTTGCCAGACACAGTGACAGATGTTTTATATACATGATCTCATTTAATCCATTTAATAACCCATAGAGACAGGTGTTATTATTACAGTTTTATTGAGAAGGAAACTGAGGCTCAGAGAGATTAAGCAGTTCACCTAAGGTCATGTAAACTAGTACACGGAATAGACAACTACCTCTGATCCTCACTCCTCTATCTGCCTCCTCCAGACCCCAACTCAATTGAGCACTCAGTTTTCCAAAGAGAAAACGAAATAAAGCTCATAATGGGGAAAGAAGAATAAATTCTTAAGTTGTATATTATGCTACAGGAAATGCTTTTTAAAGCAAAACTTGACCATATGACCCCCCTCTCACACACACACACACCACCACCACCACCACCAACACCACCACCACCACCATCTTATTCAGCATCTTCCAATGTGTACCTATTCACTTGGAATGAAATCCAAATTCTTTACAAAAGATGCTATGCCCTACTCCAGGGGTTTGCAAACCATGACCTATGGACCAAATCTAGCCCATCATCTATTGTTACAAACAAAGCTTTATCTAAATACAGTCATGCCCATTGTCTCACCCATCACGGATGCCACTTTCCCGCCATGAGAGCAGAATGACATAGTTAGAATAGAGATGATGGCCCTGCAAAGCCTAAAATACTGACTCGCTAGTCTTTACAGAAAAGGTTGGCTGACCCTTCCCCTACGCAATCCAGTCCTTTCCTATTTCTGTGACCTTGTCCCTTGCCCTTATCTGCCTTATTCCCTAGGCACCCCCACTCCTCTGCCTTCTTTCTCTTTCTTAAATCTGCCAAGCTCTTGGCCATTTATGGGCCTTTGCACTTGCTACTTCCTTGGCCTAAAGCACCTTTTCATCAGACTTTTCCCTATTGTCTCTTTTCTGTCATTCTCGATTGAGTGGTCCACACTGTCATCACCCCAGTCACTCACACATCAGCCAGTCTGCTTCCGTAACACCAAAGCTTCCTGACATTCCCTGTGTCATTTATGCGTTTGTTCCTTCCGACTACGGCTTTGAACTTTGTCCTATTCCCAACTTATCGCCAGCACCTATAGAAGTCTTCAAGGCATCACAGGAGCTCCATAGCTATTGACGAATTCATTGATATATCAAGCTATTTTTATTCCCCCAGATCCTCAGATGAGAATTGCGTATTAGGAGTTTCAAGGCAAAAGGTTATCAGTTACACAGTAATTAAGCAATCAATCGAGTGAACATTTGGTGAGTGTTCACTGTTGCCAGCAGACCTCCTAGTAAGATAAGGAGCTCACAAGCAAAAAGATGATGGAAGTAACTAAACCAACAATAGCGCTGAGCGTTGAGTTAGAGGGGAGCACAGGATGCTATAAAAACACCAAACATGGAAGGCGGACAGAGCCTTTTAGAGGTGAGGCAGGCGGCTCACTGAGGGAAGGTGTTTCAGCAGCAGAGAAGGGACTATGCGAGACAATTGGAGATATGGAAGAGGTTCTCAGTTAGGGACACCTACAAGTGGGTTCTGCATGCCCAGGATTGGATAAGGGTAGGTAAGTGAGAGAGGATGCGTTGAGAGACAGGCGATGGTGGGATCATGGGGGAATTTGAGGAAGAATTTAACCAGGAAAATGACAAGAGCAGCTGTGTGTTAAAAAGAGCTTTAGTCCCCCTATGCCAGCCCAGAGTTTTGACTTTGCTGCCCAAATCCGGGCACAGAGAGATCTCTCGGGCGTCTCTTCTACAGTCTGTTGCAGAGGAGACAAAAGTCTTTGCTGAGGGCAAGACACTGGCAATAACGTGGAGATAAGGGCGTGGCTATGAGTGTCTAGGAGTAGACGTGGTAAAACTTGAGAACTGGTGGATTGTGGACCAAGAAGATGGGGTCAAGGGTGACCTCTGTGCTGTGTCTGGTGACGAGGTGAGAGGTGTTGCCATTTAATAAATTGTGGCACATAGGAATGTAGTTGGAACTGCTTGGAGAGCATTCGAACATGTATGTGGATTAACCTACAATACAAAATAAACATAACGTGTGGATCGCGATCAAACGCAACTTTATTTTGCCTTCACTGTCTCTTTAGACTTTATTCCAGAGCTGGGATCGTCTCTTGGCTCCGAGTGATTATTGGGGGTGTGACTGCCACGTGGGGGAATGAGAAGGTGACTATTCCTAACATTCTCAGAAAATAAAAAGTCTTCTGGTTATACAATGAAAACATTTTAAAAAGTCTCATTCCCATAACTAAAATGTCCCATCCTAAGAAATAACCAAACTGGCTTGATATTAAATCTTCTCTCTTCAACACATGGTTAGTTCAGGATGAAAACCCTAGTGGAGAAGAGGGTTTCTCTGCATGGTCCCTGGTTGCCCCCTTTCCCCTAGCTAGTTGCTGTTTCCTGTCTACCCAGCAGACTCTAAGGGGATGGGACAAGCAGGAAAGGAGAGGAGAGGGAAATGAAAGGGTCATTTATCTGGATGGCATCTCACTGTTGGGTCCTGGTCGGTGGTGGGCCAGGCACTTGATCAGAGCCCACTTTTCTTCCTGGGGGCACTTTCATAACTTGACTCAGGCAGATGCGTTACTCTTCAGACTGGTAGTTTTCACCTCCTACCACGCTGCTGAGCATGCTCAGAACATGCCCCGCCTCTTCCTGCGAGGTCCCCCCTGTCCCTGCAGATGACTCTGCTAAACAGAACCCATGATGACCCCGGGCTTGCTCACCCTCCCAGGGACCACACCAGGTGGCTGGAAACACATCACTTATCTAAGTGAGGTTACCACCCCTTACGTTCGACTCAAGTTCCCTAGGCATTCGAGTTAGGTACCTGTTCTCTCTCTGTTTCTTTACTGTCAGAACTCAGTTCAAAGCTTCGTGAGCAAACTCTTTTAAAGCCTCATTGGCTCAACTCGGGGTTGGTGGATAACGCCACCACACCTCCCGGCGAGGAGAGCATGAGCACCACTGCTCAGCAACGACTGTCCAAAAAGCACCCTTCTCTGACTCTGCCTCATCCCTTGTTTCATTGAGGTAAAAACAAAAATTTTAAAACTTGCATAGAGTGAGATGCATAGATCTTACACGTATATCTCTACGATTTTCAATAAAGGCGTACATCTGAGCAATCAAATAGAGGACATGACCATCGTCCCAGACAGTGTCTTTGTTCCCTCTTCCAGTCAACCCCCATCTCCTATAGACAACCACGGTTCTGATTTCTATCACTACACGTTAGATTTGCCTGTTCTTGAACTTCGTATAAATGGAATTATACGATATGCACCCATTTATAGCTGGCTCCTTTTGATCAACATGATTTTCATGAAATCATCAATGCTGCACGTATCAGTGGTTTATTCTCTTCTCTTGCTGGGTAGTATTCCCTCCTATAAAGACCCACCAATGTGTTTATCTATCTTCCTGCTGATGGACATTTGGATTTTTTTTTTCTCGTTTCGAACTATTGCGAAGGAAGGTGATCTAAATCTCTCTTGGGCAAATACCTAGAAACGTTATTGCTGGGTCATAGAACAGATAAATGTTCAACCTCGTAAGATTGAGCCATTTTCCAAAGTGCATCTGTCTTGCGACACCCCCACAGGCAATGCAGTTTCTCTACATGCACACCAGCATTTGCCGTCAGATTTTCAAAATCGAACACTTATTTTTGTCGGTGCAAAATGGTATCTTGTGCTTTAGTATGCGTTTCCAATGACCCCCCCCATCCTCACTGTCATTCCCTCGCCCTTGTTTTGCATGACAGAAGTAATGTGACATCAGATCTGACGACCCCCCACACTCTTCCGAACCCAGGTGTTTGTTTCCTCTCTTCGGATGGGAAGAGTTTAGATGGGCACTTTTCTTATGACCTTTCATTTTCGCAGCTGTCTCTCCATTGCATGAATCCAGCCAGACCCACACAGGGTGTGCCAGGCACTGTGAGGGAACCAGTTGTACTGGTCCCCCAGGTCCAGCTGTACACAAAGAGGACTGGAAATCAGAAGTGTCTAATATAAGACTCTCGGCTCCCTTACTGGCAGCTTGGGAGGTGGAGAAAGTCAGGATAATGGAGGGGAATGTTAAATCCCAAATAAACATCTGAACTTCTAGGTGGTGCTTATTCAAATTATCCTAAATTCTCTCATCTGTGGAGAGCTGACCCACTTCTGTGCAGATAAAGGACCTTGCAGAAAGATGACGTTTGTGGGGCTTTCGTGCTTTATAGCTGAAAGCCCCTCAAAAGGGTAAGATTTGTTCCCATCTTGAGTGTCCTTCATCTCAGAAAAAAAAAAGAGGCACTTCTCCTGTAGGGTTCCCCAAAACAGAGATGGAAAAAGGAGACTGGAGCCTCGTTCCTCTGATGCTTGAGGACTCTGCGTCTCAGAAGGATCGTGCATTGAGCCCCAGCTCCCCACAGCTCCCCAGTCAACAAATCTGCCTCTCTCCGGAGCCAATTTTGAAAGTCCCTGAAATTTCTGAAGCCTTCACTGAACATGAGCACACATCTGACCTCTGAGTTGATTTCAACACCCAGCTGGCCCCTGTCTGAACCCCTGCCTCCATGGAGAATTCTTGAAATCCATCCTATCCTCCACCTGCAGCTGTTTTCTGGGATTTGACAAAAATAATAATAATATGGCATCTTTAAATCCCCCACCGTGTCCCTGCTCCTCCATCCCCCATCCCCACCAAGACTTTTTCACACCCAGTTTGCACCTGTGTTATCTGGTCATTTCGATTCAGCCATAATGCAAGTGGTGAACTGTTGAAACCAAGCCTTCTCGTCATGCCAGGCAACAAAATTAAGATGGCAGAAAAGTAACTTGAGCAACAGAGTATCAGAAATCAGCCATGAGCAGTAGCTGATCGACAGACATGAGGCCAAATGAGATTCAGCTGTCCAGCTAGAGGCCAGCACCCATAGCTATTAATCAACACAGTCTCAGAGGCACAGAGTGTGGAAAGAACTGTCTTGCTTTGGTCTGTTCAACCATGTTGCTCAAGAAGTCATAATCACCAAAACGAGTGTCTCTTCCTCATCTACCAGCTGACAGACTCAATGCTAGAAGCCAGAGGTACAGAGGGACCCCACACCTAGGAAGGAGGAACCTCCATTAGACAAATAATTTTAATAAATTATGGAGAGCTATGTACCTGGATTACATATAGTCAAGGGCATTAAATGAATAGAGACTTGATTGCCAAGAGTTTCCTAGCTTCTAAAATTGATCATCTGAATGCATATTGCTTTTAAATACTGTGTGAGAAATGAAAGATCACTTAATAAATCGATTCACTGAAAAACATCATCAAGATCCTGATTTGTAGGACCATCTTCCACGTGATTAGCATGTAGATTACCCTACCTGGCAAGCTTATGCTTTATTGCAACTTTATAGAGATTTAACTGAAAACGTAATTACGGTTCACTATGGATGGTGGGGGAGGTGGTGGCACATTCCTCACTTTCCCAGAAACTCTGCTCACGCCGATATATCTGCCCTCCTGCTCCAAGTTGCCACATTTTCACTCTTGATTTCTCAGAGCCACCCAGCCCGAAAGTCCCTCTGGAGGAAGAGGCCCATGGATTTTGAAAGGAAGCCAATAGTGATGACTAAATGTCCTATTCACTGTATCATCTTGGTCAGTCGTTGACAAAAATGGTATGGTGTGCTGACCTGCTGTTGACTTTCTGTGCCAAGACTTGGACAAAAAAAAAAAAAATAAAAAAAATAAAAATAAAAAATAAAAAAAATAAAAACAAAAACAAAAAAACAAACAAAAAAAACAGGTATAAACAAAATTGGGGGAATTTATGTGAAGCTGAAGAAAGCACAGTCACAGTGCACAGTTAACTATCAGCAGCAAACCTTCTGTTATATTAAAAGATAATTCGATCTCCGTTTTTACAGCCTGGCTTGGAGAGTGACAAGGAGAAGAAGGGCGAAGGGGAGGTCTGGTGACCCACGGAGCGGGCAGACGCATGCTGGCGACAGTGTGTTTGGTGATCCCCAGCGCCGAGGAACAGAATCTTGACAGACTGCGATGCCCCCTTGGGCTGCGACCCACCCCGCAAGCTGCTGTTGTCCCGCCACAGCTGTTTCCGTTTTTTATTACGATTTTCTTCGCCTTTCATTTTCCAGGCCAAGGGGAAGCTCAGGGGGCCCATCTGTTTCTCTCCTGCCCTTTTCCTGTTCCCAGAAGCAAAGCACACACATGCATGTGTGCACACACACTCCGCACCAGGCCACCGCAGAGTCCTTGAGGACAACGAAGAACAGGAACCAGAAGTGAACCTTGCCCACCCATCAGCACTCCAGGGACCTGGAATGAGAGGCGGCCGAAGGGGGGCGGGGGGTGAGGAGGTGGTGTCCTCAGGAAGCTTTACAGGAAGAGCGTATGGCAAGAGAAGCATCCAAAACGGCACCCAAACGGTCTCAATAAAACAACAGCTTTTCTTCCTAGGAGAGCTTTGTTTTGTTTTGTTTTTACTTAAACTTTCTTATTAAAACAAACAAACAAAAAAACAGGCTAAAGCCCACAGTGCAAAATCACTCTCAAGTCCAGAAAACCTAAGAGAAATGATCTCCTCGGACCTAAGAAAAGTTAGCAACTAATTAAAAGAGCAAATTTCCCCTTAAGATGGAATAAAATAATGTCGTTCCTAACAAGAATGGCACTATAAAAGCCAGCCAAAGTCCCTAGGGTCCCAAAGACAAAACTAGGTCTTCGAGAACACTGTCACTTTAAAGAACCCACAGTGGACTTTGAAAGGGAGAGAGAGACAGAGGGAGGAAGGAGAAATAGTTAATAGCTTCTTGTAGAATGAGAGAACGAGCAGAGAGAATGAGCAGCGTTCTCTGTTATCTGTCTTTGTCCACATATTCCTTTCAGTGATTCCCAAATCACTGAAATCATGGTCAGCAGCTAAAGTCTAGAAGACTCTGGCTTTGGGCCTGGATGCAAATAGGACTCTTCCTTATGATAAATGACAACCTCCAATTTGAGAACCTCCTGAAATGGAACAATCGTAAACCAGAAGCTACAGCATCTGTCGTTTGGGGTGGTTTTTGTTATTTTGTTTGTTCTTTTTTCTTCCATGGGTGACTGCACTTAGGAGCTCCTATAAGCAGTGTCAAGGATTTGGGTCTCATCATTGCAAACTCGGAAGAAACCACAGTCACCTGCCGATGGCCTGTGAAGGCAGCCCAGTGGTGAAGACATGGGAGGCATGAAAATGCCTGAAAAGCAACCAAAATGGATAGCCTCTAACCACAGGCACATTCATGCAGATGAAGGGCTGGGGCAGGATGTAGCCAGTCTTGATGTGAGAATCGAGGGAGTGACTGAGGCTGGAGGGTGGAGGGTGGAAGACAGTGAACTCATTGAATTTTTTCAGTAACTTCCAAGGTCGTATGAGATAAGGCCTGGCACCTTGTACAGAGCCAAGAAGAGGGTTTCCATTTCTTGTCGTTACTTCTCCACCAGGCTGCCATCATAGCCTTAGCAAGCACTCCCCTCTCTAACTCCCCACATTCATCTCACATGGGGCTATCAAATCAATAATCCTGGGGCACAGCCCAAGTTACTCACAGCTATGCCTCACCCAACTCAAACCAGTTGTCTCACGGGCCCTCTCTTATTTGCATAATAAGGTGCAGAGGCTCCTGAGCTCCCCCCACTCCATCTGGCCTCTCTCACCCCTTTTCCCACGATTCCTCTCCACTGCTTCTGTGTTTCCACCAGCCTCAAGTTCTCGTGGCTTTTCTTCCTCGTCTCTGAGTTTTGCTCCTGGCACTGTTTCCCTCAAAATGTCTTCTCCCCATTGCCTTCTCTCCACCTTCTGTCCATCTCAATATTTCAAGCCTTTTCATTGCCTCATTCACCTCTGTCCTCACTCCCAAGCTAAAAGGACATCTCCTTCTGATAAACCGCCAAAGCATATTGAAGGTTCCTGATCAAATCTAAGATGCCATGGATTGAAATACAACAACAACAAAAAAGTGCTTTTTAAAATCAATAAAATAAACATGTTCTAATTCTAATCTTTTCTACACATTTCACCTGTGTTGTAGTTACTGTGTCCTTCTGAACCATCTGCTAGGCATGGCCTCTGGCTGGTCAACTTTGTGCTCATCAAATGTGGCACAGTGCTGAGACTATTTATCCATGCACACAAGACTATATATTCATACAAACATGAAAAACTGAGAGTAGCAATGAGTCAGCATTTATGATTTCAAGAATCTTTGTATAGGTGTTCAATTTATTAAATGATTAGCTAAACATGTTTCTAAACATGTTTTAAAAGCCTAACTCATGCAGTTCAAAATATTGGCTGATATTGACAAAATATAAGCACGTATACAGATGAATGAGGAAGAGCATAAAAATGACAGACTATCAAAGCACATTGTACCTGAGCACCTACTAAGCACTGAAACTCTGCAAACCAACTGATATACATTTTGTCTTAATTCTCACCACAGCCCTGTGATACAGGTATTACGAACCCCACGTTAAAGACGAGCTCTCTAACATTCGATCGTTGGTCCAGCCTCGGGTCCTCACTCTGAAGTAGCTAAGGCAGGATTTGAACCCCCTTTATCTTGATGCCAAAGTCTGAGCTCAAAAATTTCTAGACAATGTCTATTCTAGTTCTCTCATCAAAGAAGTAAAGTTGCATTTGCTCTACTAGAAACGAACAAATCTCACTGCCAAGCCTGAGGCTGCTCTGCTGCTACTCAATGAAGAAATCAGGGCACCTCAAGTTTGGGTTCCAAGGGGAGGCTGTGTGAGGCCATGCAGGGCATCCTGGAATTTTCCTCCCTCCTCAGAGAGAGAAACCAGCAAGGATCTTCCTATGCGACATTCTGCAGGTTGCAGATAGGAAAACGAAAATAAGTTTAAATATATACATATACATATATATATATAATCAGCCTGGGTCTTCTGAGAAGCAGATGCTGACATAAGTTTAAATAAATGAGCAGGGACTTTATTAGAGGAAATGCCTGTGTGTGAGGGGAAATAGGGAGGGAGCTGGAAAAGCTGCGAGAGCCATCATCAAACCACCATGCAAGTCTGACCTTGAGTGAAGGAGAGAGAAAAGCATCATCGTCTGCTGGGCAAAACTATACAGGAGTTATCCAGCCAGAGCCAGCCATCGCGCGAATGCTAGGTCTCGCGGGAATGCTAGGTCTCGTGGGAATGTGAGGTCTCGCGGGAATGCGAGGTCTCCGGGGAACAGGTCTCCCTTAGCAAGGTGTCCTTGCTTCCCTCAGCCCTTGGCCAGGAGCAACACACGGAAGGCCTTGCTTCTGCACCGACATGGCGTCGGGGTTCACAGAGCAGCTGCCGATGACTTGGTCTACTCTGCTATCTGCAGGTGGAGGTGTATTCTCTTAGGAAGAAGAAAAGAGGGACACGCAACTGAATCAAGCAGATTGTGCGCATGCGTGTCGAGGAGACTGCATGGTGGATGAAGAATGGGATGAGACTGGCTCAGACTGTAAGCTCAGGAACCCCCCAAAACTATGGACACAATCATTGCCCTTTCTTCATCTGCTCAAGAGCCCAAGAAAGCACTATTCACACTGGATGAGGTGGTTTCCCCTGAGCTGCTTTGCCATGCAGAAGTATTTACAATAAAGGACCCTCCAGTTTCTCTACTACTATGGCATTTAGGCTTTACTTTTTAACTGGAAAAATACCAGGTGTGGTGTGAACAACGAACAAATTGCAGATGTGTAGAATAAGAAGTTGAAGAACCTACTCACTCCAGCACCTAGTGAAAACTTCATTAACCATCACATGTGTGTCCTGTAAACATAGGAATGAGAAATAGGTCACTATGATTTATTGGACTTTTATCTCTCCAGCACCTGGTGCAGAGCACCTGTCTCACTTGATCCTCCTGATGACCTCATGAAGGGCAATGCTGCATTTTGACTCAGAATTCAAGGGAGAAAAAAGATCTATCCATTCATCCACTCATAATAAATTGCCTGTCTTAGTTTTCAGTTGTGAGAATATAATTACCCAACTAGGGAAAAGTGGATTCCTGAAAATAATGGAGAGTTCCTCTCCCTATTGCATATCAGCAGATAATTTCATAAACCCCAAATCTTAGTCCTATTTTTAAATGACTACATACACTTTTGAGGAAATAGATACTATCCCAGACGGATGGAACATAACACAACTAGATGGGCTAAATGAGGACCATGTTTACTCTTCATCATCTCTGTTTATAAGGCTGTGAGATCTGCCCGCTGGACTTTATTGATCACCTCAGGTATTATTACCCTGAGTTGGAGACCCTGAGTTCTTTATGATGCTCCCCCCCCCCACCAGTGGTCTCAAGTTACGAATTTCAAGCCACTATTAACGTGGCCAAACAGATATTTAAGACTTCCATAGATAGCATGCAACAAACCATCTCCTGTCAGTTGGAAAATCAGCTCAATAGCCATTCAAGTTCATTCTCAAAACTAGAATTTCTCTAAAGCTATAGACACAGGAAGAAGTCTCAAATGGGAAATGGAGCCAGCTATGAGAGGAAAGCATTTTGCAAAGGGTCATATGTGCATATGGGTTATAAGTCAACCCCTGTGGCCACCAGTTGCCTTTTTTTACCCAAATCATTTTATTGGAGTAGCTACACAAGTAAGTCCTTCAAGATACCAACCCATACACTTTTTATTGGTCTGCTTTGTCTTTGGAACTTCACATGCAGGTGTGTATTTACCAGAGGCAAATAACACAGCATCCAGACAGACATGCTCGTCTGTGGCTGGGGCGCCAGCATGCATCACAGACTCTTCATGGAGTAAAGCAGAAGGAAATATTGGTGCACAGATCAAGTCTCTCACCCTTGGCCTTGGAACCCTGGCCACCAACTCAAAAGCCAGGTACTATCACCAAGTACCAGGAAGACTGACTCCAAGAGCAAATGTACATGTCACCCCAAGAAATGGACAGGGCAGTACTGATTATTGCTCAGAAGACTACATGAGCCAAACGGCAGGAAACTAATATAAATAAAAGACAAACAAGTAAGACTTCTACAATCTTGACCCACTGTTGGCTTGATTATCTCACTATTCTCTTCAACCATTCTATGTCTCATTCACACTGAATGACCTAGCCTGTCTCCTTCTCATCCTCCTCCATCTTCTTCCCCAAATCTCTTGGGTTTGTTTTCGCTTATATTTCTCCCTCTATCTGCAATGCCTATTCCCTGTCTCTGTATGTTCAAATTCTACCCGGATTTCAAGACTCATCTCAGACGTTACCTCCTTCATCCGTTATTCCTCCTGTATCCCATTCGATGGCAATTAGAACTTGGAATAGTAGTCTTGCCCAAAGAGTGGTCATTCTAAAATAATTTTGATTGTACCAATATTTTATGTTGAAATAGTTCAAAAGCACCCCTTGTTTGAATGAGGTCTACAGGCTGCTATAACAGAACCCCAGAGACTGGGTGACTTAATAAACAACAGAAACTTGTTTCTCATAGTCCTTGAGATTGGAAGTCCCAGACCAAGGCTCCAGCAGATTCTGAATCTGGTGAGAACCCAGCTCCTGATTTGTAGAGAGCCATCTTCTCTCTGTGACCTAACAGGGCTAGAGAGCTCTCTGGGGTCGCTTTTATAAGAGCACTAATTCCATTCATGTGGTCTCTGCCCTCATGAGATAACCACCTCACAGAGGCCCCACCTCCTGATACCACCACATTGGGGGGTAGCATTTAGCATATGAATGTTGGGGGCGGGGTGCATATACTTTCAGTCTATAACAGAAATACATCAACTTCTAGTGCCCAGTCCAGAGGGTCTTATGATGAGATGACTTCATTAGCAACACGTCATTATTTTAACCATATATAAGCCTCAGGTGTGCCAAGAATTAGAAATTAGAAATATATATATGTATGTGTGAGTGTGTGTGTGTGTGTGTGTGTGTGTGTTTATGTATACACACACATACCCATAAAATAAACAACACTGAGATGTCTTCTGATCAAGAAGAAATTTTCACCCCTCTAAAAACCAACAGGAGGTTGCCATGATTTCTCTCCTCATGCATGGGAATGACAACATTAATGATGAAATCTAACAATGCAAATATTTCCAGAGGGAAAAAAAAAAAGAAAAAAACTACTAAGTCCTGAAATTCCAGTAGAATGTTGTGTGGACCTTAAATGTATACCTTTTATGGGAAATCTATTTAAATACAAATTATCGTTTTCTACCTGGGGTTACTAATCTCTTTTGTAGCCCAATCAAAGTGGAAAGCCTGCTATCAAAGTGGAGCCTGGGCTGTGTTTGAACTTTGTCATCCATCTCTTTTGCATTACTATTTAGGTCTCTCTTCACATAGCCCAGCTGATCAGGTACAAAAAGGACACCCCTACATGACAGGACTGTGAGGAGGAAGACCAAAACATGTGTGGATTCTGGAAGTAGTTAGGCCAGGATTGTCTTTCTGTCTGCAAATGGGAATCAAAGTTATTATTGATACTTTTTAGCTGGATTTTAACTGAAGCTATGTCAAAGCCTGGTTCATTTATAACAGTGTTTCTAGCTGGGGGAAAAAAATAACATTCTGAATTCTAAACAAAGTTACAAATGAAGGTTTGGAAAACAGTCTCTTCTTCAACTGAAAATCACATGTGTCTTCATTAAGATATGAAGATCATATTTAATATTTTTTAGCTGCTTTCTCAATACTTTCAGTTCTTACTGAGTTTGTCATTAACCCCATATCCTATTTTATTTCCATGAACACCCTTACCGATTGATCTTTGAAATTAAAATTGTCAGGACTTTATTTTTGTCCTGGTTGAATATCATTTAGCTTATTTGTGTCCACGGCTAATGACTTTCAGATTATTTCTGAATTTTGATTGGTAAAGCTATCAATATCAGTTATCCCTTCCAATGAGTGATCATTTTATAAGCATGTCATCTACGACTTCATCTGATTTCTATTGATTAGGATGTTGAGCAGGACCACAACAAAGCAGACTGCAATGAGCCTCCTCTGGAGATTTTCTGTCATGTTAACACCAGTTTGCCAATTGGGTGCTGAACAGCTGACATGTGTTTATCCGCTGTGGCCAGCCGAGCACAAGTCCCTCCATCTTCCAGTGCCATCCTGCCATCCACGGGTACCAACCACTTATGGTGCTAGAGCTTCGTGAGTTGAGACTACCACACTTTTGAAGAAAGGGCTTGCAAATGTACATTTAAATTACCACCTGTTTGATAAAAGATCTCTTTTGAAATGACAGGACGGAACATCGATTATTTCTATTTCTCAAAACTGAGAAATGCTGCTGAACCCATTCCAAAACTCATTCTCCGAGCCAGTGAGTGGGTCGTACGCTCCATTAGTCAGATGCCCTATTTCTCCTTCTCAGGGACACTATGGTGCAAAGCTAAGCAACTCAAAATTATCATTAGATGCAGTCATTTCAACTCTGGCGATCAAATCTTGTTCTGAGGAAGAACGAACAATCCACACCACGAGACACATTGTAGATACGTCTTCTAGAACTGGCAGCAACTATAGTGAAGTGAATTGGGCTCCTCAGCTGAAACAATGTGACAAAGCAGGGACAGTTCCTTCCCAAGGGCTCGATTTCATCATGAGCCATGCAGTCCCGCCAAGTCTGCCACCCCCATGGCAGCAGTGGTGGGGGATGGTGGTGGAGGGGGTTGTCAATCCAATCAGTCATCCGATGGCCTAAGAGACCCCCCGAGTTATTTTATTCAGGGACATAACGACAATGGAGGTCACCGAGTGAAAGGATGGTGACACTTAACATTTGGTAACACTGAAGATGTGCTGTATAGGTGATAAGCTCCTTGCCTAATGGGATAGACACTATCATCCAGTTCTACCTGTGGGGACAGCGGGCAACACAGAGTTAAGTCACAAGGCCAAAGTCAGGTGGCTGGTAATCAGCAGAGATGGGCCCTGAACCTGGAGAATCTGGCTCCAAACCCTCCCCCTGAAGTCTATGGCCCCTCGGAGTGGAGTGAGGAAAGTAAGACTGAACAAGACCGTACTCTGCCAGATTTTAAGTCCTTCCCCAAGGGCGTGCTGAGGGCAAAGCTGCAAGAGAACTGCTTGCTCCAACATAAATTTCATGGACTTCTTTAAATGAAGTCCATGCCACTTTCTTTTCTAGCTATCCTGTCCCCCAGACCTCAGTATCTCCTCCCCCAATGTCACCGATTACAAGGAGATGGACAGTTCTGAAGGTCCATTTGTTTTTAATTACACCACTCACATGCACACCTTCTTCTAGGTCATTTCCTAAGAGGCGGGAGGAAGACGTGTGGGTCTGTGAGGTTTCGTAAAGAGTTCCCTCTACCTCCCAGCACCCTTTCCTTCCCACTGACAGCACCCACGCCAAGGCGAGGGACTGGGGCCCTCCAATGGAAGCAAGAGCAGGGCAGGAGAACAGGAAGGAGGGAAGAGGGAATAGGGTAGGGGAGGAGGGAGAGGAGGAGAAAAGGAAGACAGGAGACAGGAGGAGGGGAGGAGAGGAGGGAGGAGGGAAGGGAGGAAGGAGTAGGGAAGGGAGGAGCCAGGAGGAAGAAGGAGGGGACCGAGAGAAGGTAGAGGAGGGGGATTGGGAGTGGGGGAGGGGAGGGGAGAGGGGAGGAGGAAGAAGTCGCCTCCTCAAAGGAAGATCCTTTTCCCATGGAAATGCACTCTGGCTGGTGCCCGTTAGCACCCCAGATGCATAATGAGGGTCCGGCCTATTGTCATGCAAATCAATTCAGATGACAACACTCTCTCCTCGACAACACACCCCGGCCCAAGAAAGTTTCTCACACGCCTCAGCCAATGCTGACCCAGGCCGCCACACCGTCTTCCATTAATTATTTCCCCACCCCCCTCCTCGCTCTTGCAAGGTTTGTTTTCGGCCACAGCCCCCTTCATTTCCCAGCTGCTGCTGGCGACCTTTCATTCCCGAGCCGTTGACGACATCCCGATCCATAAACGAAGAATATAGAAAAATAAATACAAACTAGAGGGAAATCCACCTTTTAGATCCATACTGGAAAAAAATAATAGTAATGAGTTTGACTGCACAGAGAGATGGCGTTATGTCCACAGAGGCTGCTTTTGGTTCCTTGTCCACTGTGGTTAGACGATCTAAGCAGAGTCCCCAGTGAGTGACACTCTCCCGTCGGTCACTGGGGGCCTGATAAGATGGAGTCTTTGAGTTTGACTGCAGAGGAGGTGACTCGTCCTTGCCTTCGTTCACCAGCCACCCTCTTACCCCAGGCCCCTGACCAGGCGTCCCCCTCTTGTCTACATCAGCACTGTGCAGGCTTAGATCAGTTCTTGCCCTCTAGGGAGTTCTCCGTCAGAAGAAAGAGTAACCGTGGGTGGCTTCGGACGAAGCCAGAAGGGGTGAGAGCAGAGGTGCAGCCCATCCATGCCCAGGCGTGGGCTCTTTACAACCTCTCCCTACCTCCCGATCCCCTGGGTGTCCAGACATTGTGTCCCCAACACTCTCTTCTCGCCCACAGGGTCTAACCCTGCAGGTTTAAGTTCAGAGCCGGCCTGCTCCCGGACTTCCAGGAATATGCCTTCCAGTGCTGCACACAGCATAGCAGGCTCATTAAACCACAGTCTGGAGCCCGAGGACCCATTCAGCCCCAACTCGGCCTTTTTTCTGGCTGCACGATCGAGGCGAGTTCTTTGCCCTCTGTGTGTGTCGCTTTACTCATCTATACAACGGGGTGGCAATTGTCCTCGCCTCCTAGGGCTCTTGCGACGACTAGATACATAATAAATACACAGCACCGACGACAACGATGCCTGGTCTACTGTAAGCACTTTCGTGAATGTTGGCGAGTGTCGTTCATTGATTTTCCCAGACTTTACCTTTTTTTTTTTTTTTTTTTTTTTAGCTAATCTGGCCAACTCTCCCTTTCCCATTTCAGCCGAGTTCGCTCCTCTACTTACTGCTTTTGACCCTCCAGGCAGCCCTGTCCTGGTTTCGTTCACTGTGACATTAAAATGCATAATAGAGAGCAGCATTGTTGACACAGAAAGCATGTGACCCAGGGAATACCCTTGTCCCCTGAAAGTCCTGACATTTCTATCTTCCTTCTGAGTAGATGGCTAAGGAGAGATGGGGGAGAGAGAGGCAGACATTCTGGAAATCAACATTGGCTTAAATATTATCTGAACAACAGACAGGCTCTGTAGCCAGACACAAATTATATGTAAATCATATGCAAATCTGAATGTAAATACGTTGGTCCCGGGGAGAAAATCCTGGAGGAGACATTCCCAGTCCCTCCTCCCCTACTTCCCAAGCTCCATGTTGTTGTTCCATCGGTTCATTTGGAATTCATTATGAAGATTCCGAGGTGCGCGTAATGCTTCGGAGGGGTTCACTTCACCTGCTTGTCAGAGGTCAGAGGTTGGAGGTCCTTGGGAAGCAGACATTCCTGCAGCTAGCTTGCCCAGCTGGAGGGACTTTTCTGCCCCGTCTGACTTGGAGCCAGGAGAGAGAGTCATCATCCACAGCTCCAGACATGGTCAAGAGCCAACGCAATGACAGACCTGTCCAGGGCCTTTGGCTGGGCTGGGGCAGGCCACCGTCCTAGCCTCTTGGGCTGCCCCTTCCTGGGCCTCTGGCACCAAAAACACTCCTTGCCTAATGTCCACTGTCTTAGATCTTGCTTACAATCTCCGTGTCTTTCACCAGATTTGGAAGGAAGCGTCTACTAATGTAATTGGGGGTCGGGATAGGAAGTGGGAGGGGGAAGGAAAAAAGAACACATGACTACTTCATTCATTCATTCATTCATTCATTCATTCAACGAAATGTCCTTAGTTCCCTACGGGGCTTCGGACCGGATCCCAGCCACTGCAGAGAGAGTTTCACCTCAGCTTCTCCGAGGTAGACAGTTCACAGGCGAGACCACTTGGGGTCACGGAGCGTACCCTGCTCTGAGTTTCCTGTCAGTACTGCTGCTGGAGAACGCCATTTAACCAGACTGGGTTCATCATAAATCCACGATCCCCCAACCTCAGCGGGGCCCTCCCCATGGCCAGAAAGCCCGCTTCCTTAGTCAGCTCCCTTTCCCATTCTAGGGTGGACACGGCCATCATACTCCCGCTTTCCTCCAAACTCCTGTTTCTCCTCCGTTTTCTGACTCCGGGGTGATGATCACGCCTCACGCGTCACAGAGAGAACAGCAGCCATCTCGCTGCGCCCACAGGTGCACCCACACCTGACCCACCGCTCCTCCACCCCGAGCAGCCAGGGGAGGGCACACATCCCTGCTCCGCTGCAGACCAGTCGCTCCAGACCCTCCGTGGGGAACTCGCTCCCTCGGCTCAGCCTCTCTCTGAGACACCTTCCCATGCCCCTTCACGTGTTGAGTTTGCTTTTGGTCACGCAAATGAGTCAGTTAGGTGCGTTCAGTGGATTACCTACACCGTGCTCTTAGATGAGTGCACGTTATCTGGCAAGCGTGCCACAGAGTGCACCACAGCTATCCTGCAAAAAACTAACGGAGCTCACTGACAATCGGAGACGGCATCTGAAAGCAGCGAGGCAGCTTTTCTCGTTGGCGGAGAGAAGCACCACAACCGGGCAGTGTCTGGCATTTTAACTGTTTGTGCTTTGACCTCTCAGAGTCAAAACTATGCTAAGGAGTTTTCAGTTTTCAAATGCATGTGCTTGTTTCCAGTTTTTCTTTCTTTTTTTTTTTTTAAATTTTCCACACCACCCCATTTTTTCACTATTGTAAACTATGCTGTGATGCACGCCCTCGTTTATCTGTAAACAGGAAGTAATCACCAGGCCAGGGGTTGGTGAGAGGGAAGGAGCTGATGTAGCCTAAGCATCTGCCATGGGTTCTATACGAAGCAGAGGCTTGATAAATGGTAACTATTATGAACTAATTTAATAATAGGGTGAGAATTCTTGCGACCCCATTCCTAAAGCCCTGTGGTTAGAGGGGTGAGCAAAATTCAGGGGGGATCTGCTGGCAGGTAGAAGGAACCCCCGAGGAGAATATGGGTTAGAGAGGCATGCATCATGGGAGGATGCACTGCCTGGCCTCCCACAAAAGTCAGCACCATATTGGGGTCAAAGGCCCTGAGCAGTAGTTCTCAACCAACCAGGAGGGAGTCCGCCTCCCAGGGGACATTTGGCAATGCCCAGGGACGTTTTTGATCGTCACAACGGGGAGAAGGGTGTGCGTCACTGGCCTCTCGTGTGTACCACCCAGGAATGTTGCTAAATATCCTACAATGCTCAGAACAGCGCCCCACAACGAGGAAGGATCCAGCCACGAATGCCGACGGTGCCAAGGCTGAGAACTCCCCCGCAATGAGCGGTGGACCCGGACCTCCGACTCCAACGCTCCGCCTCCTCCCAGGAGCTCTGCAGCCACAGCGGAATCAGCCAGGGTCTCTGGCCGCCAGTAACGTGGAGATGGCAGGCTCCTGAGAGCACGTGTCGCATAGGAAAGGGTGACATGACTTCGCAGAGGCCAAGTGCTCAGACCGGAGTCCAGCACATGGGGGTTGCTACCGAGATGATCACGATGGTTCACCTTGACCCACAGCCTGACCCAGGTCAAAGTCAACCCCCTTCCTACCTCAAAACTTGGTCCCTCAGTACAGCCCAGACCTCAATTCATTTCTGCTTAGAATCACCAGAGTTGTAGAATTCCCGGAAAGTTTGGAACTATAAAAAAATAACCATCATGGAAAAGTGTGTGTGTGTATGTGTGTGTGTGTGTGTGTGTGTGTGCGCGCGCGCGCATGTGTATGTGCTATACGAGTCTAAAGAGTTTGGAATATTTTGCAATTACTTTAGCTTTATAGTATTGTAAAGCTTCCTGGAGTGTTTTAAAGTTTCGCAGCAATTTCTAGAAACCCTCCAAGACCTAACAGCCAGTCGCTAATGGGAGAACTCCTTAAATAATAGAAACCATAGTAGAAATACACTTGGCCGGCTCCCCCTGTGTGCAAAGCTGCCTCCATTCTGTTTCCTCGGTCCGATTGCCGAGGGGGCAGGAAAGATAACGGGACGTGGCTGAGCCACACCGTGCATGCTCTGACCATTTCTCTTGTCTCACTACTTAGTGGATTCAGTGGCTCAAGATGGAGACTGCAACAAGGAGACGCCGGGTCTGGGAGCCAAGCCTGTCGAGATGAACGCAGCCGCTGGTCCCGCCTGCTCGCACACTCTCCCTGGTGTTGAATGCTGCGCCCTTCCTCGTCCAGCCCTCCTGTTCCTCCTCGTTCTCTCTCTCTACCTTTCTCTGTCTCTCTCCAAATACCGTGTTTTCTCCCCGGGAGGGTCTTTGTCTGTGACCCTTCCCCTTCCCTCTCTCTCTCTCTCCTCCTCTTCGAATCTCTGGTGGGAATACGTTGGAATGAGAAAAGGCCGCCAACACGTGGACTAGAGGCATGCTTCGCTTGGTGGAGATCAACGACTTCGATCTCTCTGTGTAGGGATCGCTCAGCTTAGAGCATCCCCAGAGATGGACTTCAACGGGGCTACCCTTCCCCGACCTCCAGGAGTTCAGTAGCCTTGGGAAAGCAATTTCGATCCTAGAATCGTTTCCAAAAGCCATTTCATCACCAAAAATGTGCTTTTCCCGAAGCCCATCTTCAACCGTCTCCTTCTTTCTCAATGTCCCCTCCACCCACCACCACCACGTCACAGGTGGGGAGACGCAGACGAGTGAGTGCTTGTGCCTCTTGCCTGCCCCACCCCCCAGCCCCGCTGGGAGCATGTAGAGTCCCATGAAAACCCAACACAAAGGGAAAGAAAGGCACCGTGGAATCCAGCCCGTTTCTTCCCCACTTGATGCCTGGTTCTCATTTAGGCCAGTCTCAGATTTCCAGCGTTCCTATCTCCTGCTTTCTGTGACGACCGGAGCCCCGTTGAATAGCGTTCCTTTTCATTGAGGCTTCCTTGTGCCATCAACAAAGACAAATGGGCGGCCGCTCTGGCTGCCGTCCATATAACTTCATTTGCAAAGTCCAGGGGGAAAGGACTGGGCATCGCATCACGTCCCCTTATCAATGTGGGATGGGCGGGGAAGGCTAACTGGGCAGAACGAGGGCAGACAACCCAGAAGGCAGCTCTTCCATCAAATGACTCCTGTTTCTGATTTTGGAGCTCGTACAATGCATCTCACCACGCCTGCCAATCGTCCCAGCAGGGGAGCAGGGCGGGGGCAGTTGGTGGGAGAGAGGAGAGCAAAGGCATCATTCAAGCTGCCTGCCCTGGGCCAGACATCCTCTATGTGTGCGTGGACGGAGCTTCTCGCTTCTCATAACTCACTTCCTCGAGGTGTCGCGGTGTGAAGGGACGAGGCATGTTTCCCTAATCCCCCCCGTGTCAAGTAACATATGCATCACTCCCTCACCCTCAACACGGTTTTGGCAGGTTCTCCGCCAACATCTGCTGCCCGAGGTCTGCCCCATACAAGCTTCCCCTTCATCAAATGACAGGGCCAGTAGGCAAAGCGCTTCTCTTCCTTCCCGTTCTGCCAGCTCGCAGCTTGGGGTCCCGGGGCCCAGCCCTCAGCCGTCAAGCGAGCACTGCACAGGCAGAGGCGGCCCCAGGAGTGTCTCAGCAGAGACATCTCCCTCCCCATCCCCCCACCAGGAGGACGCCCGGTGACCTCCTCACAACACCAGTAATTTGTCTTGGAGAACCGCCATACCTACAGCAAACACAGGAAGGATTAGAACACAACATATGCCGCACAGCAACAGCCCTTCCCGGGCCTGAAGGATTACCGAGGGGGAGGCGAGGGAGAGACAGAGAGCCAGCAAGACGAATGCCGAAGAAGAGAAACCCCACGTACTCATCCAGCACCGAAAGGAAATGGGTGGCTCCGAATCGGGCGTGTTGAGGTCAAATTCGATACGGGCTCTGAGCTGCAGCCGCTTTTAAAGCCCATTGGTGACAGATGTGGACTTTCGCCAAGTCAACCACAAAATAGGATCAAAGGACGTTGGAAAACAACAACTGGGGCTCTCTAACGAAAGACTTTTACTGCCCTTGGAAGGCTAGCTCAGTGGCCCTGAGCAGGAAGTGGAAGGAAGACTAGGAAATGCAGCATGAGTTGGGGGAAAAAAATAATAATAATAATAATAAAGATCCAGAAATTGCTCTGATGCCTCGAGGATTTGGGTTTTCTCCTCTGCAGCAAAGAAGCAGAAAACATGAGCCAGGGCACAGTGACGCCTAGAACCAGCACTGCTACCCCAGAGAGGAAAAAATCTCTTCACCTTCGCTCAAGGAAGATGGAAGCTGAGTGACAATTAGTGCACTGTAAAGGTGAAAAGGACAGGAAAGTGAGCTGGGTTTCAGATTACTGGCTTTGAGGTCATATTCGTGGAGCTCAAATCCAGGCTTTGCCACTTCATAGCTGTGTGATCCTGGGAAGGTCTCAGGTTCATTGTCCCATCTATAAATAGAATGGATAATAATACCTGTCGCAAGGGGTCGCAGGGATTAACGGTGCACCTATCATGTGCTCTAAGCAGTGCCTGGCAGGAGTTGAAACTCGATCAGCGTTAGCTATTTTGCTACTACTTCGTAAGAATAGAAATTGACATCCTGTGGAATGTTCACCTTAGGGGAGACAAGATCAAAAGCACTGTGCGTGTGTGTGTGTGTGTGTGTGTGTGTGTGTGTGTGTGTGTGTTTACGATTCTAGATTCAAAGAGTCTCTGTCATGTGACAGTAATTTGCAAATGAAAAGTGTGCTGGGCAAACACATGTGAATTCCAAATTCCTCATTCTTCCCATCTAAAGTCAGGCTTAGCAACGCCTCCAATAGAGGTTGACGACAACCCAAATAACAAAAATGATTGCCTCGCGAGGAAAAGCACAGCTCAAAAAGGGGTCAACACATTTGCTAGCGCTTTCTGGATGTGGCCATGTTTTAACTGGCTGTTCAGACGACAAAGATGCTTAGAAACATCAAGCGCTATTTAGTTGTCTGGTGGCGCTTACTACACTCGGAATATGTCCCCCTCTTCCACATCGGCTCCTACCTACTTCCACATATTCCAAAGACCTAGAATTCTCAGGTTTTGCCCACCCAGCTCCATGTGGATCGACTCTCCAGGTGTCAGGCTCAGTTATGCTGCAGGCCTGTGGGAAGGAGTTCATGCTATCATCACTAATACTGGGGCTAAGTCTCTTTACATGAGACATCCCATCCACCGACAAATGTTTCCAGCTGTGGGGAGGAGAGTCGGGGGGCCCCTCCACGTCACCCCCTGCCTCGTCCTGCAGCAAAGTCAATGCCTCCTCCGTCAGAACATCTTGCAGGCCAGCTGTATGAACCCCAGGGCAATAATCCCAGAGTCTGGGGAGCACCCCACACAGTCTCTGATTCTGTGACTTAACAGAGAGCTTTATGACAGGGGTTTAGGGGATAGAAGGCATTTGAAAGGGAAACTCTTGTCTTAGAAAGAAATCAAACAAAATTTCACTGAATGAATGAAATCCTGTTCTGGTTTTTAGATCTATTCAAAGAAAGTTTTGGCCAGCGGGTTTCATCACATCTCAGCAACTAGCCCTGATGGTTTCATAGTAGATTCCTGAAGCACTCTGCTAAGACAGATTGGGAAACCATAAACCGGCATTAAGTTGGCTGTGATTGATGGGCAATATCTGCCATGTGTGTGGGAGAAAGTCGACCGTGATAGGTTAGCAACGCCTGCCTTAAGCGGTGGCCTTGGCTATGCGCCGTGGATAATACAAAATAAAATTCTTGTTTATTTTCAGTAGGATCATTCCAAAGAATCGTTACACAACTTGTTAAAATCCCTGGGCCTTCATTGTTGTTTTTCCGAGACTATAAAAGGAACAGGAGAAGGAAGAATTATGATTTTTTTGATGTTCGAAGGAACTGGTGGTGTCTGAAGTCGATTTTTGCTCATAAGTGTTAAAGCAGGTGTGGAAACCTTCCTCTCCAAACGTGAGGTCCAGTCCTAGACAGTTTAGTAAAAACTGATTTCTACATTTGTAACGGACTTAATTTTTTTTTTTACCTCCCTAAATTAATTTATGGGTATGATTGACTATCCAGCCACCTCCCTATCAATGGGCATTCTTGTACCACCCACTGGAATCTGAAACCTTACTATGAAAGACAGAGGTGCAGGGCCTCACTGGGCAAGCAGGTAAATTCACAGCAGGTAACGTTTAAAGTGTGGCTAGAGGGAAATAATGTTAGTTTATAGTGACTGAAATAGATCAAAATATCTCTCTCTATGTCCTGGATAATTCAATAATTCATTCTCTCTCTCTCTCTCCCTCTCTCTCTCATCATTGGAAGTCTCCATCTTTATCTCCAAGAGCTATGCCAAAGAAAAAGAAGGAGACCATAACCCTGAAATATAGCTTAGGTTTCCCTCTACAAGGAAATAAGGGGGAAATGAGGGATCCAGAAACATAAACAAACCCAGAATTTGGAACTAAAGCTAGATCGTAAGATCGACTTTTGCTCTCCTGATTAAAGGAACAGATATAGCTAATACTATTAATTCCTTTTTTCTTCTTGTGTTGAATGCAGATGTGATGCCTGGAGCTGTGGAAGGTGTTTTGTGGCTATGAGGCAACATCCCTGATGGGGGAAAGGCAAGCAAAGTAAACTAAGGAAGGAAATATAGAAAGATAGGAGAAAGTATAGATTTGAGAGTCATCACTGAATGCTGAACTAGCCTTGAACTACCATTTTCCAGACTTCCTGGTGAGGCAGTTAAATGCCTTTAATTTTTAAAGCATTCTTATTAAAGTTTTATTATTTGCAGCTGAAAATATTTCTATACAGCTATATACATTAATACTATAATTTGGTATTTTTAGGCATTGTATTCATACTGATTTCCATGATGTATTACATTGATCCTTAAAAAAAATGCTAAATATATAAATATAAATTGCTAAGAGGTCCAAGAGAAAATGTGTGTCCTGCCAGCCGGCACAAAGCGGGGCTTGGAGATGAGGAGCTCAGTGTATATAGGAAGAGGAAGGCCAGAATTCCGATCTGGTTGACTTTTCTAGCATATTCTAATGATGAGAACACAGCTTAGGCCACCAGTCAGCCCTTCCTAAACAGATCATTTCCCAAAGCTGTGCCCTAGGTGTCAACACCTTGGAGACTTGAGTCAGAGAGAAAGACCATCTGTCCATACAACTTCCACCCACCCTTGGCTTCTCCAGTAAGCAGAGTATGACTGAGTCAGCCCCCAGCACCTGCGTTAATAACGGGGAGGGCACGCAGCCTGCCTCTTTCTGTGTGTGTAGCTCACAAGAACAACCTAGCCCACTGCTGTGGCTTTAGAGTTCACGAGCAGTGTCATTCTGTATCACATCCTTTCCAATGGACACAGCCTGGACACAGCCACCAAAGTGTCAGGAAGGACTTGAAATGGGCTAAGAAGACCCCTTCTTTCCAAACAGCTAGATATTACTCATTCACCTGGATAAGACCAGCAAAGAATGCAAATGGCACCTCTTCGCACCCTGATTTATCCAGTTACAACTGTATATAGACCATCCTTCCCCCTTTGCTATGAGCTCTCAGGAAGAATGGGTAGGGAGGAGGGATGGGATCGAGAGGAGAGGGGGAACATTGCTGTAGCCTCTGCCCTGTGCCTGTCCCTGCACCAGTAGGAATCTTTCTACTACACATTATCTTATTTGAGCCTCATGAGGATTCCAGAAGCTAGAAATTGTCCCCATTTTCTGAATAAGGAAGTAAGGTTTGGACAGAACAGATGGTTTGTTTAAGTCCTACACCTGAGTGTGTATGGCAGACATCACTAGCGTTTACCCACATCTTCTGGTCTTCCTTGCAAGTGTGTTGATCACATCACCAAGTTCTGGAGTATGGATGGAAGCAATGCACACTGCGTCACACCTGGACCCTCCCCCCCAAACCATCTTGCATACATTGTCACTCCTATGACTGGCAGCAAAAGACTCCAAGATGGCGGGTCACAAGATTAAAGGGCCTTTGAAGAGCTAGTCATCTTTTGGGATTGTGCGAATTGCTATTTTTACATTTACTTGTTGCTGAAGCATGATCTCTATACTACTCTGCCTTATACCAAGGTCCTACCTCAAAGAGGGTCTAGAACATACGACTCTATGGGCTAATGGAGGAAGCTTTGAAGCAACTGGACCCAAATATGACACAGGTCCATTATGTCTAGTATAACAAAGAAGCAAGTAAAACTACGCCCAAAACGAGCTCAGAAGGATCGTACAATATGTATTATGAACTCTCCAAGACATAATTTTTTGGTGTGTCTCTCACTTCATCTAACATAGTTCTCAGTCGTAACAGAATCCAGAAGATACACGTTGACTCTGATCTAGTCTAGCCACAGGTTGGGCTGGAACTTGCTGTGATAGCCCTTGATAAATTTCTCCTAAGGTTCATGTCTCAGTTTTTTCCTTTTTTTCGGTGCCAGGGGAACCAAACCCATGACTCTCCTTCTGAAGGGTTCTCAGGCACACACGTGGTCGCTCTAAATGGAAAAAACAACAACAACAACAACAACAACAAACCCATGGCATTATCGGCAGAAATTATGTCAAGAACCGCAGGTGTGTATGAGTTCAGGACTCTCCGTCTGACTGTTCAGGTACTTATTTCAGGCTTGGCTAAGCTCTGAGACGCCAAACTAGTGATTATCCCAAGAAGATCAACTTTTATTAAGAAGCTGTCAAAGAGAAGTAGATGGATTAGTGGACTGGAAAGGGGCGAGAGGCCGCTGGTGAAAAGCAACAAAGATTGAGAGCAGAGGATTTCGAATCCTCAGTCCCCCCTCCTCATTATACAGCATCTTCCATGGTATGCGACTGTTGATAAATATTCATGGGAGGGGGAATGGACCTAATGTCATGCAAATCACATGCAAAGCAACATGTAAATTGGACCCATTATATGAAGTCAATAGGTGAGGTACTATGCATATTAAAAGTACAGGACTGGACAGCTCCAAAGGACCCAGCAGAGGCCCGTAATCCTCGCTGGGGACCCTCCATTCCCAAAGGAATCTGATGGTCAAAGAGAGATCGTTGCTGCTAAAGAATGCCACCAAGCCCGAAGCAGGGACAGTGAGGCCTTAGCAGAGAGAGAAACAGAAATGGGAACTGCTGCCTAGTCCCCAATCCCGTCCCTTTCATCGCTGTATTCATAAAGAGTTCTCCTTCTTCTTCTTCCCATACCGATCGGACCTGATACTGATTGACTGGTCAGATCCACTGCGAGTACCAGGGAGGCAGCCTGACCGGCTTGCCCAGCAGCCATGCTATTCACATGGCTCCATCAAGCCTTCCATCAAAAGAGCAAGGGACACGGAGATAGCCCGTGAGGCTGGTCACGTTGAACTCGCTGGCACCACACACAAGCCTTTCGCATGCTTTTGTACCCCCCGAAAGCTCTCGTCCCGCAGGCCTCACATGCTCACGGCGGTGGAGGCATGCTGGCCCAGATGTGCATGCATCTGCAGAAGTGTATGAAGTGCAAAGACATGTCCTTAGTTAGACACTGACAGGCAAGCATTTGGCTTCCACTCAAGTCCTAAGGGAGAGCTGCAGGAGAGTGCCCACAGTGACTGCTCTGGGCCAGAGAAGGTCACAGGCTGTTTCTGATTGGAGCTCTCCACTGTGTTTGCTTTCTGTGCCCTCACGAACCTCCTGACAGGACTGAGGGACACGGAAATAAGTCAGGGGTGACCCTTCTGGTGACCCATGGCTTCGCCAGCCAGCTCTTGATTGCAACCTTCTGGCTTTGGTAACAGCCTCTAATTCAGGCCTGCTGGCTTCACCAAGGCCAGAGCGACCGCAGCGCTGGTGGCAGTGAGCAAGGCCAGGCTCAGAAGTCCCGTACGCTCTCGCCACAGGTAAGACAACACAACAGGACACACAACAGGAAGTTGCAGAGGAGAGAACAGACGGGGAGCAGAAGCCTCTGAAGGTTTAGCTGACAGACGCTCTCCCCTTGGCTACTACACACCCTTCCACCCACAGCATTCCGCTGTCACCCAAGCTCGGATCCACCGGTTTCAGTCACCGGATGCAAACCTAATAGGAGCACCTGGACAACCGTTGTAGAAGGAAGCCCTGCCTTCAAGTTCCTGCCCCTCTGACTGTGGCAGGTTGTAGAGCAATTCTCACAATTACCTGGTGATATAATAAAATGAATACAGACTCGGACTCAATGCTCTATATCCACAGCACACGCACTGCTGACAAGGGGACACGCACACACGCATACACGGACGCACGCACCCACCTCCGTCTACGGCACGGTCAGAGCGTCCCCGTACGCCGGGGTCATGTGGCTTTTTCGATCGGGATCTCACATTAGACAGTGGGCCCAGCAGAGTCAAAGCCCTCTGTAGCCTTCGCAAGGGACCACCTCCCTAGTGCAGAGAGGAACATCTCACGGGCTCTGAAATTGATAACTCCTCCCATCCAATGGCCTCCTTTTATAGATCACCGACCTGGGGCCCAGAAAGAAGAGGTGTCCTAATAGTCACACCACAGGCTCAGGGGGATGGCAGGACTTGACTTCCAGGGGCTGGTCCCAGCCCAGGGCATTTTCCACCACATGCCAGTGTCCAGTACCTCCAGCCACTGCATCCATGTGCCCTCCCCATCAGAGCCCCTGTCTCCTATATAGGATTCCTGTAGGTGGATTTATAGCAGGCAGATCCTAAATAAATAACAACGATGACCTAAAGAAAGATCCAAGTGGGGAACAGAGGTGAAATGCAAGATTCTGGCAGCCAAACACACTGCGTCTGTTCTAATCACTGCTGAAGAGTCTACGAAACCGACGAAGAGGCCAGGTCTGACCCAGGCTCTTCAGCTGGCCAGGCATCACCCCCGCCCCCAACAGCTTCTCCAATTCAGCCTCGAACACATCCTATCTTCCGGAAAATTTGCTTTTCAACTCCCAGGTCCTTGTAAGGTTTAAAGGGTTGCAAGACAAATAGTATAAAAAGATGAAAGTTGCTGGGAGGAAGTCGGCGTTGATAAGCTGCCCTTTACGGGGTTGTACACCTGGCTCCTCCCTCTCTCTCTGGAGAACTCAGCAGAGTCGTCTTTCCCACCCATTCTGGGGCTCGGCCGCCTCCCAGAGCAGATCAGATGCAGCCTCCCGGCCCGAAACCCTAAAACCCCAGCCTCCTACGGGCACGTCAAACACGCTCCATCAAGGTGACATGGGCTTAACCTCTGACCCCCTTCCATTCCTCTTTTCCTTTTGCAGACATTGTGGTGAGTTCAGTTTCTACTTTTCGCTCTATTTTTGAGTTGACTCAGCACAAAGCTTCAAAGCAAAGTCCATGTCATGCTTCACGAAATCAACAGCAAAATTATCGTCAAGGTTTCCTTCTGGTGATCGGCACGGCACCGAACGATTTTCTGGACCCGATGTGTGGGACACGTTGACGTGGGAGCATGGTGTAGTCACAGCCTGAGACTCAGACCCACATGCTCTTCCCAGAGTGCGAGACCCCTGGTTACCCTGTCTCCCCGAGATCAAGTCATTGGGGCTTCTAAGGCATCATCTTCTTTATGAAACAAATTTTTAACCTTTTAACCTTTTCCTAGGTGGTTTATTAGAAATGGATCTTTCCTTGAGCCCCCCAGCTTGAAAGGCTGAGCTGTCGAACACGGTGCCATGGTAGTTTTCCAACTTGGAGCTCCCCAAGTCATGCACGCATTCATTCATTCATTCATTCATTCAACCAACCAACAGAGCGAGCACATAAACATGACCCCTGACCTCTTAGAGCTGACAACTTAGTCAAGGAGACAGACAATGACCAAAGGCCAACATGGATGGAGCTTAGCGCTAAGGAAAGAAAGGGTACGAGATGGATCTGGGAGGCATTAAGAGTCCATTCCCCGGGGACAGGAGGCTGCAGAGGACATCATAAGGGTTTTATTGTTCAGCCTGGGAACATCGGGAGGCCACGCCTTCCACGTCCTCCTCCTCCTCCTCTTGCTCTTGAGGTGGGGGGAGGAACATCCTTCATGTTTGAGCTAAAATTTTATTTCCATCCCCACTAGAAGTCTTTCTCCCAAACCATAGTGTGCCTTTCGTGTTATGCCACCCACAGCAGCCACTGGCATCCATGCCCTGCACGAAGAAGGTAGAGTGGGTGTTTAAAGTCTGAGCGTCAGCCATGAGGAGGCTTGAAAGAGCCCAGGCTCCCAGCCGGGACTGGAATTGCAGCCCAGCTGGAAAACAAGTGTAAAGGCGATCAAACTGTAAGCTGGCCAGCCTCTCTAGTGCTGTTGGGAAGCCTGTCAAGATGGCGCAATGTTCCGGTTTAGAAGCTGAGATGGGTTGCGCGTGGACCGGCCCATCCAGGGCTCACGCATGCCCAGTCGGTCAGGCAAGGCCACAGGTGAGCCATCTGCTCCCAGGCACAGGCACTGGGTCCCTGCCCCACGGAGAAGTGGCTTTGCTAACAGCCGCCCCTTCCAGCTTAGTAAGTGCATGGGAAGCAACATAAGCTGTGGTATAATTAGCAGAAGGATGGCAAAACATGTAAGCATTCAACAAACGCATGAACACCGCTCAGGGATGGGAGTGGGGGGAGCAGGGGGACAGGAAAATACCAGTGTCTGACCCAACGGCGCAAATGTGCAAATATCTTTCAGAAATCTCTAGACGGTGGCAAGCCTTTAGTTTGAAAAAAGTCTTCAAGAATCCAGCTCAGAAAACTCATTGTCACCTATCCCCTCTACTCCTTGTCATGGAGTGTATGTACCTTTTCCCGCTGGTTTTCAGAATGTAGGATCCACTTAGAATGGTTTACAGTGAGATTGGTGGCTGGTACCTCTCCTCCCTGAGGTACCCGGGCCCGTCGGAGAAGTCGATGGTCTTATTTTCACATGCTGTCTGAATGAAATTCTTGTAAAGCGGACAAAGATTTGGCTTTGTCTAGTAAGTGGTGCCATTGGCCGGAATCAAAAAAGAAAAAGGGAGAGGGAAGAAAAGTAGGAAACAACAAATCGAGTCAACTTCAGATCCGTCCCTAAACTCCTGACGTTGGGGGTCGAGATCTTCCATCATTTTTTTTTTTAAAGGAGAGCGGATATTACGTAGAGCTTTCTCAAGGTCTGGGGTGACGTCTCATTAAGAATTAAAGCCGGAAATGTGAAAGGGGGTCTGGGACATGCCGCCATCCACCAAAAGACAACATAGTTGTTATTTTTCCTCTAAAAATGAATAATAAATAATTTCCCTTCTTCTTTCTCTGCCCTCATTAATAACGCTGCCACCCATGCGGAGGACCAGATCAAAAAGCCAGGCCCCGCATGGAGACTTTTCTCTCACTTTCCGAAGCGAGAGGTCCTTCCCATTTCACCTGAAACTTTCTGCCATCTCTCCCTGTCATCGCCATCTCATTTGGGCCATGCTTACTCTTGCCGAAATACGATTGTAATCTCCACCAATACTGGCGTGGCTGGCGTTCCTGCTCCTGGTCCACCGGCTCAGAGGGCCTCTCTCTGGCCACTGCATCTACAGTGTGACGCCCCCGTCACTCTTCATCCTTACCCACTGTGTTTTCCTTAACAGACCCTATTCCCACCTCTCACCACACCCCACACACATGCATATGTACGTGTGTATCATGTAGTGCTACGTCATGGATTCATGTCTCGTGTACTCGGAATAATGCCTGGTATACAGAAGGAGCTCTACATGTGCTTAATGCATGAACCGACAGGCGTCCCTCTTGCCACTCGCACACATCCCTCCAGTCCATGCTCGGCATAGATGAGACTCGCTTTCTGAAACTCAGAAGGGACCACGTTATTCGACCGCTACCAATGCTCCCACGCCTTCCAATCACCCACGGAGCAAGTCCACCGTGCCCCACCTGTTTACTGAAGGATGAAGCTTGAGGGCCGACCATCAGCTCCAGCCTCTGGTGAGATCGGGAGGAATTGGGTAGGCGGGGCCATTTGGGGCTGAGACCCCCAAAGAGAAACACTGGGGTGATCACACTGACTTGACTCTAGAGTATTCACTGTTCCTTGCTGTTGAGCTGGGAACTCTTCTCTGTCTTAGAAACTTGAGTGTGAAGATATCCGCCTGGACCTCTGTTGCCCAGGTCTCCTAGAAAAGTCTGGAAATGTGGCATGTGATGTCCCTAAGACTCCAGAAAACATTTGAGCAGGACTCACTTCATGTCCTGCCTGGCCCAGGAAGGACACGTATGTAAATTGTTTCATTTGAAAAAAAAACATAGTCACTGTGATAGGCTCTGAGGAGTGATCATGTACAAACAAAACCGCAAAATGCTTATGCTCTAGGAACTTGTTTTTTTCTGTTGGGGGAAAGGAAATAACAAAATTTAAGACCAGGAGGATAGTGAATGCTAAAGATAAAAAAAAAAAAAACAATAGAGGGAGGGAATGCCAAACGGTAGGAAACCGATTGATTTTGGTCCAAGAAAGCTGCACTGAGAAGGTGACATCTGAGCCAACCTGGGAAGGTGACATTCGGGCAACGAGCAATGCCCTGAAGAACCACGTGAGGGCGGGTACAAATCTATAAAGCAAAGATTCGGGATGAGAGCAGAGCTTCCTGGGCAGCTCCCATTCTGTCCTACCCCGAGGCCTAAGGAGCAAATAAAAAGAAGAAGGGAGGAGAGCAGCCGAAACCGCATCACCCACGGTGCGAGTTGCCATCTGGTGGGCCCTGGAAGTCATCAGTGGATTGGGTTACTGTGTTTACACAGCCGGCAGGACACACACTGTTCGCTCAGGGCTCCCCAGAGCTGCCGGAATGTCCCTGCCTCCCCAGATTCCTGAGGCCCCCGCGTCCGTATCCGGGAGCTGGGAGCCTCACCCCTCGCAGGGCTGCAAGCATCCCCTTGGGTCAGCCAAAGACCGGGGCCTCTGGGACCTCCCCGGGGCCAGGTTCGGATCTTAATCGAGACCAGGTCCCGGGCCTGGGTGTCACGTTGGGAAGGAGGACTTGGAAAGTCGTCGCCCAGCCAAGCAGGGAGACAGGCCCGCCGAGCAGGCTGCCGGGCTGAGGATAACAAACAAATGAGATGCCCTCCGTGCCGCTCGCAGTGTCCGACCCCTGGCATAAGCTCGTCCAAGGCTGGCTATTAATAATAATCACGGCTCTGACTCCGCACCAGGGGCACGGAGGAGGCACCCGCGTGGCAGGTTTGTTACACACGGTCGGACAATCTTCTCTAACTTTGACCCGTTTTGAGGGCCAAAACACTGAGTTTCAGAAAGGTTCAATACTGCTCACGGGTTCGCCCGGTTAGTAAGGGGTGGCCAGAATCTGAACCCAAGGCCACCCAGTCCTAAAACTTGGGCTCTCGGTGGCTTTGTGCTACTCTCTACTGACGTTCAAGGGATACTAAAACTAAAGAAAGAGCTCCTGAATTCAGAATGCTGGCAAGGGGACAGTTTTTGTGACATCAAGCCAGGACGATACTCGTGTCGCTGTCACTAAGCCTTCACACCTGCTAGTAATTCTCCTCTGCCTCTCAGCTGCCAGGCGTGGTGCCCAGGATGCTGTGAGGAACTAGGGACGGTCAAGAAGAGGTGCCATCGCAGGAGGTGCCCAGTGGGTCCCCGAGGTTGTAAACACGGTCGCATCGGTGAACCCCAACTCTCATCGCGTGACTTGCATAGTGTCTCGGATGAAATATTTGTAGCAGTGCTGAGACTCGCTTCTCATTTCAGTGGCGTCGAAACCACCATAAGAAAGACTCGAATGACCTCTGACCTCCATATGTAAGTGAGGAAATAAGAAGCCAAGGGGGAGAGAGGGCGTGTGTGAGGTCACCTCCCAAGTTAGTGCAAGAGCCTGAAGTCGGGGAGAGCCCAGCTCACTCCCGGCATCACGGGCCATCCAGCTGAGCGCGCGGGAACCCGGGAACTGGGATGACCTTCTAATCCAGGGGCTCAAGTCCCCACGCAAGCTCATAAGGATCCATAGTTAGAGGAAGGAAGTTGTTCCAGCTTGCTCTCATCCTCCCACACCATCCTTCGCCCAAAAACCCCAGACTCGGAGCCACGTCTGCATAGACCTCGGAGGCCGGCTGGGCCCACGCGCCCGCAGGAGGAGACAGAAGGCAGCGCCTCCCTTCCAAGGAGGACTGGCCATGGAGGATGGCGGACCAGCCCAGGCCAAGCCAAACCGGGCCAGGGCTCCCGACACCAGTGTTGACAAACTGGGTGCGTGAACACATCCGAGAGTGGGACAGAGGGAAGCTCCGGGACTACAGGGTAGGAG
>PVKZ01005654.1:38239-48883 GCA_004027375.1 Macroglossus sobrinus
CTCCCCCATACCCCCTGCCCCCCCCCCCACACACACACTTAGTCTGACTTGCTTGCTCCCTTCCAGCTTGAAAAGCCATTGCTCAGTTGTTGGCAGGGGTCCCACCAGCGTTTTTGCAAGGATTTGGGCTGTGATTCAGCTACCTGCAGCTGTTCCCCAGTTACCACCCACGTAAAGGAATTTCTGATATTAAAACGGGTGACAAACTTCCTCCCCCCTCCCCCCAACACATTAGTTTGATTGACATCCACAGTCCAGCGGCCAAGTTCACACTCACTTGGTTCCCCACGTTCACTTGGTGATAGGTTTAATTCTGTGCCCCCTCCTCCCCATCCCCGTGTCTTACACAGGCCTCCTGGGCACCCTGAAGGACACTCTCAGATAAAGACCCTCGAAATACCGTTGGGGGCGATATTTAAAAACCTGTCTATGAAATCTCCCAAGAACTAAATTTTGCTCTCTATCATCGAACGAAATCCTCTCCCCACCATTGCAATAAATCTTCCTAATCTCTCTCCCAACGTGGAATGTCATCGAGTGGGAATGGGGAAAAGGCGAGGCCAGGAGAGAGAGCTGGGGGTGAAGGTCATTCCATGGAGCCTTTCAGAGCTAACGCTGGAGCCACCTGCATCTCCCCGGCTGCCCAGAGATGCCAGGGTGCTCCTTTCAACCAGATGGCATTGTCTCCAGTGGGGCACACTGAGCGAGTATCCACAGAGCTGGGCACAGGCCTGAGCTGCCCAGCTCCAGCGCCTTGCCTTTGTGTGTGTGTGTGTGTGTGTGTGTGTGCATGTGTGCATGTGTTTTGGGGTTGGGGGGGAACAGGAGAACGAGGACGTGCGAACAGTACAGATGGCCCTGTCGTCAACTGCCCATCCTCCTCCTGGCAGAAGTCCCATCTCACCCTGGACTCAGCAGCTAGACGCTTTCTGTCACAAGAGGATGAGATGGTGGCCAACATCCATGGAGTGGCCACATTTGGCATTCCGGGCACCTGCCTTGAGAGTGGATTCCCAAAGGGAGGCTTCTGAGCACGGACCGCACCAGACCCCTCAATGCTGAGTCCCCTGGGCTTCTCTCTGGGTGTCTCCAATCCGCTTGGCAGACACTCCGCCAGGGAACAATAGCAAGGCCCCACCAGGGCCCCACCAGGCCCCCCATGTCCCCTTGCTTCTGGGCAGTAGCCAGTAATGCGATCCTTCGGGGCAGCACCAAACCCCCTGTTGGGAATTCGGCCAATCTTGGGGCTCTTCGGAGAAGAAAAATTCCTTTCCCTGACCTCTGCAGGTGATCGGATTGAGGTCCCTGCAGTTTGAAATTTGATTTGATCTTTGATCTCTGCTTGCACAGCTGCAGAGGTGATTATGCGCCATAAAGTGTCCCAGCACCCTTTCTCTCTGCTCACCTGTCCTTCCTCGTGAGAGCTGGGGCCAGGTAGCCCCCAGCCGGGCCAGAATCCGACTTCTCTGTTTTCCTCATACTGTACTCCCCACAATCCCGTCTTGCTGTCTCATTCCCCTCATTCCCAAGACTTAACCTCCAATTCCAAGACTGTAGATGTTTTCAAGTCCTTCTTAATGAGAACATGTGGATCCAGGGGAAAAAAAAAATGAGAGCCAAGGTCATTGTCCCAGAAGGACCCTGCATGAGTCTAAACAAGTCCTCAGAGAAGAGTGGCCCTCAGAAGGACTCTTCCTGGATTTAGTCTGGGGCATCCTAGATGTCCTGGGGGCATCTTCCTGTGTCTATGATTGTAAGTTTAAGACAGTTTATCAGGCCTCTCTCCCAGTAAGTGACATAATACCAGGAGATATTTATTGAAAACTTATTGTATTTTGGACGTTATGCTAATTACTTTACCTGCCTGGATACTTCTAAGCCCTACAGATTCCTGAAGAATATAGTATTAATCTCTTGTTTTGCAGATAACTGAAATGTTAGAGAGGTTACGTAGCTGGTGTTAGATTACACGAGCAGCGAGCACATGGAGTTGAGATCTTTCCAAGGGCCTGTCTGATCCTGAATTGAAGTTCAGAACCAAGTTCATAGATGGTCCGTCTTCAGAGCTCTTGGCCTAACTACAAATGACATGATCCAAAGTGCCTTGGTATCTTGACTACCGTGTCCACAACTCAAGAAAACCAAAACAAGATGTATTCTGCAGGTCCTTTGATTTAAATCTGAAACCAGGATCAGAATAAGGTATTTTTACTCTTTATCTTTTAAAATTAAAGTGAAAATTGTATGCAACAGCTGCAAAGAATAATCAAAAGATGAAACACATCTCTTGAAAGAAACATCTAAATAGATATAATTTGGAAATTTTATTCTTGAGTCCCCAGACTGATCTGACTTAGGGGCCCAGACTTAATAAGAATATTTATCTGCAATTCTGTCTAGCAAAGCCAAACACCTCTCTTACACGCCTCTGAAATTCAAGTCAGATTGATTAAAGATTTTTGTTAGTTTTTTTGTTTTGTTTTGTTTTGTTTCAGTTTTCATCAGGGCCAGGCATTAAAGAGCATTGCAGTTGCTTTAAACCTATAACTATCTTTAATTACTTCAAGGAAGAGAATTGTTCTTAGGGCTGCTCACCAACCTCTTCCACCGCACCCCCTCTGCGATGGTTTTATTTCTCCACGTTGAGGTCCTCCTTCCTCTTCCACGTGGAAGAAGCATGAAGAGAAAGTCCTTGTGTCGTGTTTCTTTGCCTAACTGTGTGAGCCCAGAAAGGTCATCTGCCCTTAGTTACCACCAAACATCCAGCCCTTTGGAGATTTGCCTTAAATCTTCTTCGCTTCTGCTCAATAACTTCATCAGCTCCTTGCTTCCTGAAACACGGCTGCGTGCATTCTCTTGGCCTCTACCAATCTTTACGACTCAATTGTGACAAAGAACTGAGTTATGAAATCTCAACTTACACAAGACACTATGTCCTTAAAAAGGACATGACAGTGGCCTTTTCACTCAAAGGCGTTTCCTCGACTTTCTGGTCCTCACATTGTCAAACTGAAGAAATTTGAAAGACGAGTACAGGGAACATTCATATAGTTAGTGTCTAGCCTTGGTGATTGTTAACGTTTCGGCCATATTTGTTTTGTCTGTGTGAGTGTGTGTGTGTGTGTGTGTGTGTGTGTGTGTGTGTGTGTGTGTGTGTGTGTGTGTGTGTGTGTGTGTGTGGTTTTTGATTTTTGTCTTGTTGCTGAATTGTTTGAGAATGACCTTGCAAACTTCAGGACACCCCATCTCTCAAAAGCCCAGAACGCTGGCATTCTCCCATACAACCACCTACCATTAGTAGACTTAGGAAAAGCAATCATTGCCCATTGTTATCTGCTACCCCACGCATATTAAAATTCCCCAATTGTCTTAGAAATGTCTTTTAGAACTGTGTGGTTTTGATTTTGTTTCTTTTTTAAAAAAATTGGAATTAGGAGTAAGGTGACAACTGTCCCCATGTGCCCGCATGTGTCTCAGTTTTAGGACTGAAAGTCAATGACTCTAACCAGGTGTCAATCAAGTGTCATGCATTGCATCTGATTATTAAGGTTTTTTAGTATTTAGTGTCTTTTGATCACATGTATAACAAGGTTGTCTTCGGAAAATTCAAGTTTTTAAATTCAAGTGTTTCAAGGTCTAAATAAGCCCTGACACACAGCCCTGCTTTGGGTGACAGTGGGATTGTCCACAGAGAACCATCATAGACAGCCATAGCCTTACCGATAGACTTAGCCTTATAAACGAAAAAAGTCCATCATCACCACACACTATGCTTTCTTTCCTTTTCCTTTGTTTTCTATGGCCTGGTTTGTTGTGATGCTTCAGAAGCATCCATGGGTAGGTTGATGGCATCATCGGCACCGATGATAATCTGTTTCAATGTTGGACTGCATCATTTAGCACTAGGGTTGATATCTCTGAGTGGCCCTGCCACTGTCCCTTATGAGACCGTCTCGAGATATACAATCAAAGGGTGGGTATCGGAGAGTCTGCTCCCTTCTTAGGCCTGGGACTTCAACTGCTCATTCATGACGGTCCTGTCACAAAGCCTCACTCGAAGGAATATTGTGGGGGAGCAAAAGGAGACCCAGGACCAAGGCCAGCTCCACCCACAATGGAACAGGAGGACCTGGTCAAAGCATATCCCTTCCCCAGGCCTCTGTTCCCTCATTGGCAACTCCCTGAGCTGCTATGGCCTAAAAGGCAAGGGCACTTTCTTTAGGGTGGGCCTCATTCCAGTCCCCCTCCCCCATCCCCAGGAATGAATACCTGGGGCTCCAGGCACTCCCTCAGATTACAATTAGAATTTCTTCACTTCGTCTCTAGAAAGTCACCTCTCTGGCACAAGCCTGAGAAATCAGGGGACATCAGGATACCGGCAATGAGAAGACTTTAAGGGTCGGCTCTCTACCCTCTTCCTGCCACAGAAAAGCACAAGTGGTAACACGGCCCCTGGCCTCCGGGTAGCTCCCACCTCACTCACGCTTGCAGACCCTTCTGCCTCTCTGAGGACTGTGAAGGCCTCCCTTCTCTTCATCTAGGGTTTTCATGAAGTGGTGGGAAAGAGATTGGAGTAAGAGTTTAAGATATGGGCTCGAAACTGGCTGTGAGCTCTGGGCTTTAGACCTACATATTAGCTGCCTTCTTGATGTCCCCATCAGCCGCCCAAGAGGCATATCAAATTGCATTATGTCTTAAACACACAGCTCGTGATGCTCTTCGAACCGTTCTTCCCTCAGCCTTCCCCCAAATCATAAAGCAAGCACACCACGGTCCACTCTGTTACTCAACACAAAAGCCCAGGAGTCGTTCTAGATCCTTCTGTGTTGGCCACACCCCACAGCTAGGCCATTCATGAGTCAAGTAAGCTTGACCTTCAACATAGGACTGAGCTGGCTCCCTTCACCACAGCTCCATTCTTGCCCCTTTAATGAAACCTGCCACTTCCCCTTTACTGAAACCTGCCCGAACCCCTGAAAACATCTTCTGTATTTGCAGCTTTCATGTTTGCTCTCTTCCTGTCTCATCACCACTTAGCAACCTTTGGATAATCATCTTTTTAAAACCACAAATCAGACCAGATCACTGTCCTCTTTGATATCCACCCAGAAGTTCCCACGACATTTATAATAAATGCCCAGCATCTCACCTCAGCATTTCCTCTTCCTCTGCTTACCTGACCATCTGCCCTCAGGCCACTGTCTCCCTCACTGATGGCATGCTGGCCACAAGAGGCATTTTGCTGTCCTTCCCATGTAGACCTTCTACTCCTGCTATTCTTCTCACCTGGGCTGCACGTCCCTTAAATGCCACTTCTGCCCCTTACCTGCCACCCTCGCCCACTCTCATGCTACATCTGCTTCCTTCTAATCTCCTACCCCGACACCACTTAATGTCAGCACCACATGCCCTGCGAGAGCTTGTGCTGTCCAACTCCCCATGCCCAGAGCATGTAGGCACTCGATAAACCTTTATTAAACTCATCGATAAGTGGAATATCATTAGTCCAACAAAAGCCAACGAGGATGCGGGTGATAAGCAAAAACACCTCCTGCATTTCACCATTCCTGTGACTGTTTTTCATTCACTTAAAACCGAGTTTTCGTCATATCTTACCAAACTGTCATGATAAAGCATCACCCTGCTCATTTCATGCCTGCGCTTATCACAGTCGGTCACTACCTTGTCATTTTGTTTGTTACCTGCCTCTTTTTTGCTCGTCTCTTCCATTCTGGGCTGTGAGCTCACAGGGCAGCAATGTTCTTACACGCGCTCAATGCTGTATCTCCAGTGCAGTGCTGAGCCGATGGCTTGGCACATAGTAGATGCTCAATACCTGAGTTTCATAAATAATTAAATTAAAAACTCACTTGGCACGCAGTAGGTGCTCAATACCTGAGTTGCATGAATAATTAAATTAAAAATTCACAGGGGCAGCAATGTTCTTACACGCGCTCAATGCTGTATCTCCAGTGCTGAGCCGATGGCTTGGCACATAGTAGGTGCTCCATGCCTGAGTCGCATGAATAATTAAATTAAAAACTCACCAGGACTGGAAATTTCATTAAAAAAAATCGTAATCTATCCAAGCGCAAGAACTAGTTTTTTTTTTCCTTCTGTTGCTGCTGCTTCTTCGCAGCCCGCTAAAAGCTTAACACCGTATTTTGCACTTAGTCATTCAGTAAACATATTTGTTGAGTTGAATTTTGCCGAACAAGAGAAGTTTCAGAGGCTCCATGTCCTAATTAGAAAAGCTTTTCTGGAGAGGATAAAGGCCGGGAGGAGGAGTTCGTCAGGAGACCCAGGTTCCCAGCTTGGCAGGCTAGAGACAAAAGGTTCAACGGGCTCATTTGCATTTCGTTTTGCATAAATATGCAAGCCGAGTGGCTGGGCTGGTGTCTCCAAGGGTGTCAAATGGCAACTGCCTGTGTTTTCAAATAGGATATTCAGGATCCTACAAAACAGAAGATTCCCACCCCAAAGAAGGTTCCTCTTCCCTCCTGGTTATGGTGCGTCCCCCGGACCCTGGCTGAGCAAATGTCCCTTGACTGGGCCCTCCTTCCTCTCCGGCCACCGGCCACCGCCAGCCACTTCCCCACGCTCACCCCCTCCAGAGACCTTGGCAAGCCTGTCTAAGGTGTGGTCACTTCCAACTAGGCCCCAGTTGACAGAGCTTAAAACAAACCTCCCTGTTCACACAAGGCCAGGCAGAAGGAAAGACCCAGGCCTGGAGACTAGCTCCGCACTGGCTGAGGCTACGTGGGCAGAAGAGAAGTTTCTAACAGAAAACAGCACTTAAAAAAATAAATCACCTTTTCTGAGGCCAACACAGTGCTGGGAAGGCTCAGAAAAACCATGGGATTTTTTTCCGCCCCCCCCCCCCCAGTTAATCCAGTTGCCTTGATTTGCATGGGATTTGCATAAATAGCACATTGTATTCGAGCAGCCCTCACTTCAAGGGCCAAGATTAGGTGGAGGATTTGTCCCACCCACAGTAATTCTGTTCCACTTGTACTGTTTAGAAGCTCGGGGACACCTAAAATAGCTCTTTATCCACTGGCCGAGGTGAAAAGGACACGATGATGCTGGAGAACCAGAGGGGACTTAGGGGGTGAGGGCTGGGGTGGGGGGGGCTGTGCAGTAACTCATTCCTGTCTCCCAGGAGGGGAGGCGGAACCCTAAGAACTTTTAAAGTCGCTTCTAGTTCTGGAATTCGATCAATCTCTGCAGGGTGCCAGGCACCCAAGGCCTGGCCTCGCCAAACCCCGGGATGATACTGGGAGGAGAGCTGTACTGCGGCCAGATCCAGGTTGTGCTAATATTTGTTGAAGGTTTTTCTGTGACAGCCAATGTCACGTGGGGAGAGGGCGGAGCTGCGACGCGATTGGACGAGGGAAGGGATGGGCAGGAAGGAATGTGAAACTCCTCCATTAGCTCTGCTCTGGCCACGAAGCAGTGATATAGGCCTTATGAAAGGCTTCCGATTACAAACCTCTCTCAGCTTCCGGCCCTCAAGTCATCTACCCTGTCCATGAATGAGGAACAAGAGCATAGACACGCTGGTCGGCAAAGGTCAAGGGTCACTCTCCAACTCCCAACGTCAGGGTCAACCCCGGGCCCTTCCACGTGGACCCTCCCGCCCACAGCTGGCGCTCCCGGCGCTGAGCCTTGAAATTTCCCACGTCTTCTTGGCTTGGCGAGCGTCGCCTTGGCCCGAGCTCTCTTGAACCCACACCCAGATATCCCAACCTTAGCTTTTGCATCGTGCCAAGAAAGATCTCTGAGCAAGATCATGGAGCCAGCGGGGCTGTCGCAGACAAAACGAACAGCCTTCAAGAGCAGACCAGGCAAACCCATAGGACGCTCATGGAGGGAGGGGGTGGTGGGGAGATGCCCAAGGTCTCTGTCTCTTTCTCCCCAAATTCCTTGATTTGTACAAAAAGTATTACTCGCAAATGGGCGCCCGAGACACCCAGCATCCAGGAAAGTCCCTTCCAGAGAAGAGGTGTGGGGAGGCAGAGAAAGGGGTGGAACACAGACCCTAACACCTTTCCCCCCACACCCCCCGGCTTGGCCTTACCTAAACACCACCTCCATAATCTCTATAAAGGCATGTAACCCATCTCCTTGCTCCTAAGCATCATGATAAAGGGGAAAGAACACTGGACCAGAGTCAAGCAAACAAAAAAACCTGCCCCGCTTATCCCCGTAGGAGGCCTGAGAACCACCAAGGAAATCACACAGGTGCTCGTGGGACAGACAGGTGTCCGATTCTGTTATTTCCCCCCGAGAAACAGATGTTCCTAAAATATTTTTTCCTGCTCGTCCACAGATACTTATTCCGATCATCTTACATATGATTTCCCCTAAACAAATGTCTGATCAGTTTCATTTTCTTTTATCTCCTTTTTCTTTTTTTTTTTTTTCTTTTCTTTTCTGGAGGAGGTGGTAGGAGAGAAACTAAGAGTTCCTGGTGCTTTTTCTAGCCACCTATGGCTTCCTCCGCAGCTAGCGAGACACACATGCCCGGCCCATGTGTGAGCAGTGCTATCAGCAACTCCCTCTCACTCAGAATTACCTTATAGCTGGAAAAAAAAAAAAAGCTTTGTGATCCGGAGACTCTAAAATAAAGAGGATTTTCTCAAAGGGAGTCAGGTGTGGGCGCCCCGTGGCCTTCGGATGCCTGGGAACCACCACACTTACGCTTTCGAGACGTGGAACAGAAAGTCCTGTTCTCGTCTTTGAAGCTGTGGCCTCCGATCCAGCGTAGGTGGCTCTGGATTACTGGGGCCAACTCTAAATAGGTTCTAATCCCTCTATCCTGTTTCATGTCGCTCTTTTCCTTTTCTTTTTCAAAATTAACCTGGAGGCTCGAAAGATGACACTCGAGGAGAATGGCCCGGTGCCTTTCAGCGGGTTTTCTAGTTTAAAACCCACTTTTTCTCTGACACCCTTGACTTTCCACGGCAGCACAAGGGATGATCCCTTACGCTCCTGTCAGCTGACACCTGAAATTGATGCTCCCCTGGCTGTTTATCTATAGATTTCCAGGATGCTCTTCCCTCCAGCATGAAATGTTGCCAAAGTCTGGGAACTAGGGATACGGGGAGGGGAAAAAAGAGCCCATATTGTTGTAATCGCCTCCTCCTCCTTGACCATTAATGGTGGCCTGCTGGGAGCCCTCCGTGCCCTCTGGGTGAGCATGTGTCAAACAGACTTCCCTCTCCCCGGCACTTACCAAGGGTGTGTCAGCTCCTTAGGTTCTGAAAACCCCTCTTTGAGACAGACCAGAAGTTGGATGAGAGGAAGTGTGGGGGGAGGGAATCCAGCTGGAGCAGCGGGCCTGGTCAGGCCCCGGTGGGAGCCTGCAAGACCCCATTTCCTCCCCGGACAAAGGGTGAGGGCGGTCAGCTCTTCTGCAGCGAGCAGCTACCGGCCGGGCGGGACGAAGGCACCCGCTGTGGTGACCGGAAGTGTTAGAGGCTGCAGATGCGTTTCGGGTCCTCCTTCAGTGAGGCAGCAGCTGCTCGTTTCTCTCCAAGGCCCCCAGACAACCCAGGCAGCCAAACACGGCTGCTTCCCCTACCAGCTGTTGTGATTTCTTCTCAGAGAGCAGAGTAAGCAGAAGAAAAATGCTTCCTGGATGTTTATTTCCCCCCAGAGACCAAAGGACCAGGGATGACCTATTGTTTTGTACCAGGGGAAGGAGCCTGTCATAACCTGGGGTGCCCTGGACCAACCATAGGGGTTCCCCCTAGTCACTCTGGCTCATGTGAAGGATTCTTTGCCTCTTGTAGTGGCTCATCACACTGAAGCATGAGAGGCGAGCCCACCTCAGTTATTCTCAAGGAACCTCAGGTGTGAGCCTGTCCTCCATCACCTGGCTGAGCCCTCTCGTTCCTTCCGCCCAGCGGTGTGGAAAGAGGCGGATTAGCCTTGCAGGTCTCAGATCGGCTCTCAGAGATGCTGAAGGAGCATCTCCCTTTGCCCCGGGTCGGGAGAAGGACACATCGAGCTTTCCTTCGGTTTCGCCACAACCTCTGCCCTTTGTAGCACCGCACACGACACCTTCCCCCCTCCCTGGGTCTCGTCCCTGCACGGTCCTTGGATAAGTCGTGGAGCTTTCTGGAAAGTGATGATCACTACCCAGCCTAACAGGGCTACTAAAAAAGCCAGGCTTAGCAGCAGACGGGACTCGCTCCAAATCTTCTCTTTTACTGTTATTAGCTGCATGACCTGCCTTACCTGAATATCTTTAGCTTTAGGATAGTCACCTGTAAGTTTATTTCTAAGGGGTTGAATGAGGTTATAGATGTAAAGCACTGAACACTTTGAGGGTGCACGGTGCTCAGGGGATCTTCCTCTTATTATCGCTAACAGAGTCGGAAATGGTCAGCGTGCGATGGGGAAGCTCAGGTGAGATCTGCCATGTCTACCGGTGCTGTCTCCCAGCCGTAGGATCCTGCACCTCAGTTCAAAGGCATCTGTCTCCCCTTTGGATGAAGAGCACACATGTGCCCATTAGCCAAACACTCTTCGTTACGCTTAAAAACTCAGCTCACGTGGAGACAGGAAGGAAAAAAGGAAGGAAGGAAGGAAGGAAGGAAGGAAGGAAGGAAGGAAGGAAGGAAGGAAGGAAGGAAG
>PVKZ01005655.1:0-48758 GCA_004027375.1 Macroglossus sobrinus
CTCTTTTCTATCTTCCTCTGTCTTCACAGCAGGCACCGAGATCAGGGCCAAGGTCCGGCGACTCGCGCACTGCCTCTGTCCCAGAACTGGCACCCGCTCCCGTCCATGGTCCGTGCAAAAGTCTCAGGGCCTCTCCTGACACAGAGCGGACCATGCTGCTCTCAGGCATCCCTCCTCCATGTGGCCTGAGTGCCACCTTGGGAAAACCTGAGCAGGACGCTGCGGGCTCTCCCTGGCTGACCTGCTTCTCCCCAGTTTCATCTCCTGGTGGTTCCCGCTGTTACACCACACACCCTGCTGCACAGAGCTCAGCTCACACGTGGACTCGAGTGGTCTCTCCCACACCCCGGGCAGAACGGCTGCAGGCCCTGCCTCAGACCCCCTGCCCTGCCCAGACTCCTCGCCCAGCCCCACGCATCCAGGGCGTGTACTTCTCTCTCCATGCATCCCACCGGCGGCGTCCACCTCTCCGGGCTGGAGTAGAGCTGCGCACGTACTATCCCGTTTGACCCCCACACTCATCGTAAGCTGTGAACTCGCAGTGGACGAGGACGAGGGCAGCAGAGCACACTTTGTGTGGGCCGGTGCCGCCCGTGAGCTGGTGCTGAGCACATCGCGCTGGCCAAGGGGGAGGAGCGTGCTGCAGGGCCAGAAACACGGGCTCTGCGGTCCAGCAGGGCTGGGCTGGGGCTGCACTACTCCCATTCACGAGCTGTGCAACGCTGAAGAGGCCGGGTGACCTCATCCAGGACAGAGGCCGTGACGGCGAGGCAAGCTGCTGCGCAGATGAAGCGCGGTGATGCACACCTAGTGCACACCCCGCAGGCCCCCCTTCTCCCGGCGATGCTGGGGGCAGGAGGGCAGATCTTTAAAGGAAAGAACCCATTACTTGCAAAAAGAGACTCTCGAGGTCTTCAAATATTTGAAGGACCCAGCAAACACTGGTGCTCTCTCTCTACTTTCATTGTTTCAGGAAAAAAGGCCCATCGGGCTTTAGTATAACGTTTCAGATCTCCCGCTCACATCTGGACAAACATGCTCGTGACTTGTTCGCTTCTACGCAAGAAGCAACTCTCTGGGCAAAAAAATCGCTTTCAGCAAATGACGGGAAATTAACATAAACAGTATCGCTCTGGAAGCACCAGGCCACTCCATCAGGAAACCTCCCCATTATCCCCAGAGAGTCGTGTGCGCGTGTGTAACGGGGAGCAGCGCCATCTCGCCCTGCGGCACTGAGGCCAAGAACGGCAGACCGAGCGTCAGCGCCCTTGCCCTTGACCCTGCCATTTTAAAGGGGACACCGGACAAGTTTAAGACTAAATATTCATTTATTCGACAACTCTTTAACGAGTTATCTGTGAGATCCCTGTTCTCATGGAATTTACATTCTAATGGAAGACAACAGACATCATATAATAAATAGACAGAGGACAGGTAAGGAGAAGCAGCAGATGGTGGTGAAGAGAATGAAAAGGGTCATAAAATAAACGGTGACTGGGTCACAAATTAAGAATGTTGTCGTTTTAGAAATGGTCACACTTAAGCTAAAATCTGAGGAAGTAAATTCTCCTGTCTGGACATCCATCTCCTTTTCTACAAATGTGACTACAGAACTGAGATGCTTTTTTAAAACCCTCCAGTTCTGGGAATCTGGTTTAACAGCTATTATATGGGTGTACGTATATTTTTACCATCAACTATTATCTAATATTTGATTAACCAAATCATTTATGGCAGTGAGCCTAAGTTTTGAAGACTTTTAAGGTAACAGTAAATTCTTTGTAAGGAAAGACTGCTTTGCAAAACTAAACTCTTATATTATTTGTGTAAGCTCTGACAAGAAAATGGTTTTTATTTTGTTTTGTTTTGTTTGCAAATGAAGTCAAACTGACCTCTGACCAGATGGGTAATATGTCTTTGCCTGTTTCAAAGCAGGAAAAATATATGTCTTTGTAATGACGTTAGAAGGTGTCTTAAACTAATTCTTTCTGGTGATCACTTACAACTACACAATCGGAAGTTGAAATTTTAAAAGGCATTTGAAACTCCAAGTCACAGGTTCTTTTTAACATAAAAACAGGGAAAAAAAATCTGAGATGATGCAGTATGGAATTTTTTTTTTAAGGTAACATAAGCAATTTGACCCATATTTTTCATGCACCAGTTAACTAGAAAATTACAAAACCTGAAAAGCTCAGATAAATTGTACCTAGAAGATTGACACATGCATCTCCCTCCTCCTCCTCCTCCTCCCTCTCCACCTCAGATCCTCCTCCGCTCCCCGCACCCCAGCCCCGCCTCGCCGGGGCACGTTTCTGGAATAGAAACGAAGGTCTACCAAGCTTTTGAAAAACGAGGGCCTCTGAATTTTTAATTCTGTTAATGAATCATTAGAAAACTAAAAAAAAAAAAAGGCTGTCTCGCTGAGAACGAACAAGGTAGCAGGCTCCACAGGCTCTGTGTTTAATTTTGCAGGAGCTGGCTGGTTTCCCAGCAACGCACTGATTGGTGGGGCCACGACGCCGGGCACCTGGGGGATAATTAAATATGAAGCCCCTCTTTGATGTGGGCAGAGTCCGCCTGGGAGGGTTGCAGCCTCAGCAGACGTGGCGGCTCCACAGCTCCTGGTAATTGAATGAACACTGACACGTCATCATCCATGCTTACTTTTCCTGGTAGGAAACGTCTCCATCCTTTGAGAGTGGAGAGAGGGGATAGGGAGAAATATATTGAAAAATGAGAACCCGTGCCGTCAACCTTGTGGGGTCTTCTAGGTGTTTGGTATATGGATGAAAACGAAGACGACAGTTTTAAGTGTGGAAGAAACGCCAGAGGAAGTGAGCAAATTGTCTGATCTCTCTTCTAGTTCAAGGCTCCATGTTACACACCAAGTGGCCAGGACTCACGGTTAAGAATCTTCTCCAAGATTATAAAGCAACAGCGGAGGGAAGGTGGACACACGCGTGTGATTTACCCGTTAGTGCCCTGGGGAAAGGTAACACAGTTTTTAAAAACACGATAGAAATGACCTCAAATTTCAACAATGGGCACAGTTCTGTGACATTCCAGAAGTTTCCGTGTCCATTCTGAAGCCACAGTGTTTCTGATTTGTTCTCCCCAGAGCGGGCGGTTATTTACTCCGGGGACAGAGTCAGTTCCCTGCCACATTCGCCCGCCCTTCAGAATGGATCTGAATCAGTAATGGCAGGCTGACAGAATCCGAAATTCTTACAGGAGGAGGAGAAGACATTCACTAACTTATTTTTGGAGAAGGCTATACACGAATTGGTATAACTAAGGCATTATGGTAACTTCTTTTTTATTTTCATCACCAAGTACTTTAAGAAAATCAGCTCATGAGCTGCCAAGCACAGGGAAACCTCTTACACAGGGGAAAGGAAGTGGGGTGGGGGGGGGAGGGGGAGACATGAGATGACTTTTTACCAGAGTCACGAGACGTCTGGGAGACGTGTTTTCTAGAAGGCCCGGAAAAGTCTGCACCGCTGAGGAAGCAGTGACGGAATGAGGAGCTACGTATGGACTTTGCAAAACGAGCGAAAACGGTTTGCACTCAGTGCAATAAAGTCAAGTTCGTTTAGAAAGTGCATGAAAAGGAACTCTAAGCCAAGCTGCCTTACATCCTGGGCCTGGGAGGAGTTAAGCTGTAAAGAAATCAAAATCTCGGAAATCTCCAGAAACCACTGACAGTATACAAAGGTTGCAGCTTGCTTTTAGAGTCATTAGAACATTGAGAACCACTTAAAAGAAGAAACATATTATTTCTGTAGCATTTACGGCCAAATATTAAAGTGTACATTCTAGTGTTTTAACGTGACAAATGAGATGGATATTTTTTCCTTGACCCGGTTTCTGTGTTGCTTTGAGATATTTTCAGTCTATAGATGTGACATCACAGGAAGTGAAGCTCCAACCAGAGATACAAGCCTCATCGTCCCGCCAGGCTCCAGCCATGGAGGAAGATGAAACGAGACAGTTGAGAACTTAAAAAAATGGAGGTTCTGCCAGCCAGGTATGTGACAGTGGGAGCATTCGTCTGCATTCCATCCACGTGGCAGAACAACATGGCTTAACTTAGAGCTCACCTCGGGGATGCTACAGAAGCCCTCGTATGTGCTGAAAACAAGCATGCCTCTGACATCTACCATGTCGAAAACCTGGAGCGGATTGTATAATTTACTGCATTTGAGTTCAAAAACTACTCTTTAAAGTAGTGGTTGATTGATGGAAATTCAAGGTAAGATGATGAAATGAAGTGTGTTGATAAGGTTATATGGCGGTTCATAGAGAGTGTTATTCAGATTAGTGGTTTTTAACACAACCCATTTCAGCCACTTGGCAAGATCCATATTTTTTTGAATCTCAATTTCTATAACTCCAAAGACTAGACGATAGTATTTACCTATTTATCTCAGAGGGAAATAAGAATATATAAGATGACAATTATGAAGATGCTCTGAGATGAGTCTCAAGAACATTTGATATATTTTTAAAAAAAGAGATTTGCTGTTCTCTGAACATAGTAATAAGAATATAAATTATAAAGTAAAGCTTTAACATGAGAAGGTAAACCAAGCTGGAGTCAGACTTCCAGGAAGCTCTTTGGCAGATCAGATTATCCAGGAAGGTCTCATTTTCTAACTTTTATTGGCATACGGTCTACTCTGCACGCTAAGGCACTTGACCGTGGTCACGGCCTCTGAGATGCTGTGCCTCGAGGACACAACATGGAATTCAAGCCAGACTTCAAGGGCCATCATATTTCTTGGGCTGAGGAATGAGCATTCCCTTTTCTTCGATCAGTAGTACGGAAGCTCTGAGCAAGTGCACAGCATCTTTAGAGTGATTCAAAAGAGACTGAGTTACACCCTCCGGGGCTTCCCAGTTTTCACGGGACCGGGGAGATATAAATTTTAACAACAACACAAACAAACAAACAAACAAAGCTCCAATGCGTGGAATTCAAAGTTCACTTAGGTTTGAAATGGTCAGGGAAGGTTCTAGAGAGAAGACGGACTGAGTGAGCCTTGACGGACGAATGGTACTGAGAAACGAAGGTCCTGTGTGTCTGTGACATCATTTCCATCTAGGCAGAGAGGAGAAGAGCGGGCCCTGGGTACCGGGGCGGAGCACGAGGTAAACGGATCAGCTGAGCTGCACGGCACACTTCCACTCAGATCTGCACGTCTCCGGGGAGAGGGGGCACCGCCACAAGTAACTGACACTGTGCAAAACCCTGCCTGTATCTCACAAAGAGAAAAATGATGCATACACACGTGGAGAGGAGCAAGACGACATCATCTCCTATGCACATCCCCATGCAAACACACAGACCAACAGAGGCAGCTTCGCTGCATACATTTACCTTCTAAACAGCTGGGCTGATGGACATTCTAGACGTCTGCATTATCCTGCTGATTATTTACTTGAGGGCAGTTTAAAGTCATCAAGAAATGAATGGCCTCTAGTTATTATTAAGCGGGGAAAACACTCCATTGACGCGAGATGCTCCCTTACCTGTCTCCGGGGCCAAGTGGCTTTGAGGATGGCTTCCGTTCTGAAGAACACCAGCAGTCTGCCGTCCTCCTCACTCAGGCGGAAGGCCTGTCCCACGGTCTGCAGCACGCGGATGCGAGGCCTCACGGGCCGGGCGTCATCGGCACAGAAAGGCCGCAGCCACGCCAGCAGGTCCTCGGGGGAGACCAGCTCTTCCCTGCGGGGCAAGATCAGGGTGAGACAGAAACCCCGACGTCTTTCTTTTGCGTCCGGTAATCGAACGTGGCGATGGACCTGAGCACGTGCTCAGGGGACGACTTTACTTTTTCCCTATTGAGAGAAAAACTTTTAACAGTTTTAAAAGGCTTACAGCAAACCATATTTTAAAACTATGTAAAATGAACGTAATCTTTAAACGGTCTCATATTAAAATGAGTTACATAAAGCAAATAAAAATCATCAATCAATATGTCCTTAGCTACTCTACTTCTCACAGCAAGTTTAATAAGTAGTATGTTTATTTCCATTAATGATACCAATAGTGTTGGGCATTCTTCTAGTACATTTATATAAACTGTTACTGGTTGACAATAACTATGCAAAGGAGATGTCATAAATAACATTTTATTTTAATTTTTACCACTTTTATTGAGATCTAATTGACACGTGACATTTTATTAGTTTAAGGTATACAACATAATGATTTGATACGTATGTATGTTGCAAAATGAGTACCACGAGAAATTTAGCTAACATCCATCACCTCACATAGCTAAAATTTTTTTTCTTGGGATGAGAACTGTTAAGATCTACTTTTTTAGTAACTTTCAAGTATACAGTACAGTGTTGTAAGCGACAGTCACCATGCTGTCCCAGTAAATTCCATTTTACAGATAAGGAATCAGGCTCCACGGAAGGGCTAGAAGATGCCCACAAACATCTGTAACAGGGCAACCTTCAAAGCCAGGTTCTTTCTATCACTTTGTCTGCGACAGAATTTCAATAGGAGGTGAGAGCATCACACTACCTTAAAAATAAAAGATGAAAGCTTGGGTATTAAAGAACTGTGCAGCTAAAAAGATTCAAAGAGGATACTTCGTACAACTTCCTGTCCAGTATGAGGATCCCTTCTCTTGTGGTCCCAGTGGACCATCTCAGGAAAACCGTTTATTCGGTGATGACGCCAATGCATGACTGTGGATGACTGGTAAGAGGTTACTCACCGGAAGCCTCACTCACATGGGCCCTGGGGATCCGGGACAAAGCACCGAATTACACAGGTTCTGTTGTAACCAGATCCTTAGGAGGCTTCTGGCAACAAACCACCGAGATCAAGTCCCAAATCCCAACCCTAATAAGACCACGGAAATTTTTTTTAAAAACTGCTGAGGACAAAATTCTACAATGTCACTAAGAATATCTTTTAGTATGCATTCTAAAACACCTGCCAATATAATTTATGGCAATTTAAAGAAAAGAAATTATTTGTATTTAAGAATAAAACATTGCAAAACGCTGTGGACAACTGGCGTAAGCATCTCCTAAATGCACAGAGTCATTTGTTAGTTTTACCTGTGAGTATCCTTAACAGGTATCAGAAAAGGCAACACTGGGGTATGAAAAGCTGGAATGCCACAAATATTTCCTGGATATCTATTATGTGCAAAGTTAAGAGAGAGTATGGTGTAGTGGAAAGGGCATTTTTTTTTTAATCTCATGAAACCTGTGAATCCCGGCCCATCCTTTCCTAAGCCCTCGACAGAAATCATCAACATCATCATTTTCATTTTACAGTTAAGTAGACAAATGTCTTGAAAGTGTGTCTCTCGGAGTCTGTGACACCAAGACAATGTACACTAAGTGCCCGGCACTGTATGTGGCACAGAGGAAGTACTTAACAAACAGTAACCATCGTCACCATAATCATCACTATGATCATCGGCACTGTCAAAGTTTATGCCTAAAGGCAGATGAAAAAGTATATACATGGTCTCCGCCTTCAAAGAACTAACGATACTATGGAACAGAAAGACTTTAAAAGTGACTATTCTCCGAATTACTAAGATAAATTTGAACCATCGTCTTGGAGCAGAATCGGGGAAGGACACAGATGACGTGGCATCTGAACAGGATCTTAAAGAATAAAGATATATATAAATGGAAAGGTAGAGAAATATAATCCAGACGAAAAGAACCAACAGCAAGGGGTAACGGAACCAAAGATTTCAAAGAACACAGCACGTTCAGGGAGCAAATAAAACACAGATGTCTGGGCGGCAAGTTAGAAACCAAACACATGAAATTTAATATACGCAAGCCTCTGAATCATTAATTAATCACCTTACTCTCATCTTTAATTGTAGATGTAACCCAAGGCTTTTGACACTTATTCAGACTCCTAGACTACTTAACCCTGATGTCCCGAGGCGAGAATGTGGTTAAACTGAGAAGCGGGGCAGGCTGGACAGGGGGCTGAAGGCTCCACCGGTAGCTAAGTGTTGTGGTTTTACGTGATTTACACGTAGCACAGGTAGAAGAGGAGGTGAAAATGGCAGTTACAGGTGAGGCAGGGAAAGGGGAGGGGAAGGAAGAGAGGAAAGGAGGGAGGAGAGGGGAGAGAGGGAGGGAAGGACAGAGAGAGAGAGAGAGAGAGAGAGAGAGAGAGAGAGAGAGAGCGAGAGAGAGAGCGAGCTTGCGGGCTGACAGGCTGACGATGCACATGCAGCGGTGACTTACGACCTAAACGGATGCCATGGAGGGCAGTGGACGTCCCAGTCGAAGGGCTGGGAGTGAAGGCGGCTTGCTGTGTGTGCCACCAGGAGGGGGGAGGAGCAGCACACAGGCCTGGAGTGGCCTCTAGAGGTCAGGCTGTCATGTCAGGCCGTGCAGCGAGTGACCTGGGAGAGGCTGATTAAAGGAGCCTGAATGCCCACGGCCCTCTGCCAGGCACACTGCCGGGCGGGGAAAGGAGGCCAAGGGCATCGGGTTCCGCTGGGAGTCAAGGAATGCTTGTCGGGAATAAAGATACGACTGACTGTCTTCTTCTCTCTCTTTTTTTAAGCAAAAGAAAAAAAATTCCTCTGAAGCTTTTTTGTTGTTGTTAAGAAGCAGCCTTTCTTACTGTTGTCTCTGGAATAAAAAGTGAGATCTGGTTTGTATCTCCGTTCCCTGAAGTCCTCCTCTTTGGAAATCAAAGCTGAAAACACTAGTCTGTATTCAAGAGAACCCAGCTGGATTCTTCTGTATGTGTAGCTGGAAATTCGCTAAGAAAAACACTGGCGCCCCTAATCTTTCGGGGACGTCCCCGGTGGGACGGGCGTAAAGCAGTGCCTGCGAAGATGCCCTCGCCACGTGAGGCCAGGATCCAGGTCAGCACCACCTGAGAGCAGCTGCGCTGCCGACAGCAGCTCGCTGGGGAGCCGCGAGCTGGCACCGGCTGACAAGCTGTGATTGGAATGGCAGCAGCTAGTTTCCTCTAGAAGGTGGCTGAGTACTTCCCATGCAGCATCCCTGCCTGCTCGGCTACCTGCAGAATCCGCGGTTGCCCAGGCAGCTCCCCCAGCCTGGGTACCGTTATCCACCTCCTCCTTCTAACAGACTCTGATTTTCTAGGCCAGACCCAATGTCACGCCTTGTGTATCCCGCCCTGGCTTCCCCAAGCAGAATAAGCCACTCCCTCCACCTTGCTTTCTGCACAGCACTTACCACACTGCAGTAGATATCGAGGGGCCAAACGCAATCTGGTCTCCCCTGGGACACCCTGAACTCCTCCGGGTTGGAGGTCATTTCTCACCCACATTCAACTCCTTGTGACTTCACACAGAGCATGGCGCACGGTAAACACGCACAGGACAAGTACATTTCTCGTTAGAATAAAAGGCCTAGATTAACCCCTGCAGTGGCTATGGAACTACCTAGAGAGTGACAAGCAAAGGGGTTTAGAGAAACAGTGAGAGGCAAAAGGAAGAGTAAGTAGCGGGTCCTTCTCGCAGAGTTCTTCCGTATTCACCTAAGCGGCTTAGCTCATCCTATATTCTTTCACTCAGACCTCGGGCACAAAGCAATGCCTGGATACATGCCCTAAAGGCACCTGAGTGCTAAACCGTGATGGAGAGCCGGGGGTGCCGGGGGGGACCCTGGTTCTACGCCCAGGTCTGCGGCTCTGGGCAAAGCCCACTTCTCCCTCCAGGCTCTCCCACCCTCACCTGAAAATGGCAGCACCGTATCCGGCCATCAAAAATAATAATCCTGAAACCTATAAAGATGACGGGGGAAAGTTACAACAGCAAGTGAACAACATAAAAAGTATTTACATATTTTGATCAAACTATAGAAAAAGGTATCTGTCCCCGACCAATAACCACACAGAAAGTAACATACAAATAAACACCATTATATCACTGATGGAACTACGGGGCGTTTTCTCAAACACGTCATTATTGTTGTATCATAGTTTCCATTAAAAAAAAGAAAACTGAGATGAGACCTTAGGGCTGACACACAGCAGACGCGGGGAAGATCTCTGCAAACTCTGGGAAGCACGTAACTGTTGATTTGTCATCGCCATTATTCCTATCAGTAAAATTGCATCTGAATAAAAAATTCTTTCTAAAAATGGCATCAGAGGCACATACCTTTCCAGACTTACAAAGCCTGTATACTCTTAGTCCTCAGATAAGACAGATCTAACATATATAGATCTTTAAAAATATAGATATAACATGTACACTCTAGAAATGTCCATACTTAATACGGTTAACCTCTTGGGGTCATGAGCCCCTTCTCTAAGAAGCTCAAAGCAGTTTCCCTCCCCCACCTTCCTAGGGGTGAGGCAGGAAGACGCTCTCTGTGGCAAAGAAGTCCCAGGAGAAGGCGAGCTGGGCTGATGGGGGAAGCATGCAGCTGGGGAACGTGTCTCCATCTGCAAAAACACTCTTCAGTCGTGCACAAACACCTAGAGATGCTGCTTAGTCTTGGAAGCTTCGTAACTATGGATACTAAAGGTAATCCCGAGACTCTTAGGAAAGCTACAACATGACATCACATTGTTCTAGTCTTACCCCTTGTCCACACTGGCGTGCACGGCTGCAACCACACCTTCCAGGACCTGGAGAGGGTCCCCTGGCCCACCGAGGTCAGCGCTGCTTCCGCTGTGAAGGGAAGGAGAGGAGAGCTGATTGAGAAGAGGCCGCTCAGGCCCCAGGCATAGGCCGGCACCACACTCAGGTGAAGCCAGCTGGATGCCGGCCCATGGCCGTTCGTGGTCTGGGCAGTCACCAAGGTACCCAGCCCTGTAACAGATGCTGTGGCCACGACAACGAAACATTTCCTGCCCTTAAGGAGCTCAAGTCTAATAGATCCGTGTTTCCCTATCAAGAGAACGACAAAACCCACTTGCATGACGTCATTCAAAGAACGTTCAATGATCGTTAAATACACGAGGCATTTAAAACATGAACTGTGTAATGATCATCTACATTCCCCATTGACCTTTTATCAGAACCCTCAGGTTCTCGTGGCACTTAACAGACACCAGGCACTGGTGAGCACTTCACATACGTCCTGCCACTTGGGGTCCCGGCAGCCCAGCGACGGGCACTGCTGGGCCCACTGCACACACAGGAATGTCTGGAGCCCCAGGGAAACGGAGGAAGGAATGGCTTTAGGTGAGTGTTCCCATTACGTTAAGCTATCTGATTTAAATCAACTGCTGCTCAGTCATTTTCACACCTATGTTATTTGATGCCTACTAAATTTGATTAGTTTTCCCAAAGGTAAATTCCTATGGACACTGTCACTAAGAATTTCTTTTCCTTTGAAAACAAAAGTCACAGAACTCCTGATCCCTCTCCTTCCACTGCTAAAAGGTTTAATTCACACTTACTGAAATCTTCTGTGTATTAAGTCTAGCATTTATTAGATCAGAACCAAATCTTTAGTAGAACTAGGTGCAGGTTAGGAGAGAAAAGAATACTTACGTTGGAACTTTATAAAGGTAAAATTATCGCATATCATACTTTAATTATGAATAAAAATGTGCAATTTTTAGAAAATAAGCTAAATCTATCAAAGCACTAATGTTTCAAAATGTTTACTTTTGTGAGCTTCATCTAAACCTTGATTTAAGAAATAAAAAGATAACTATGAATCAAAAGACACAGAATGAGGCAAACAAGTATATTTCGGCATTTGAAAGAGGAAAGTGGTCCTTATAACCACCGCCACCACTGCCACCAAAACATAACGTAATAATAGATCAAAGCTTCATTCATTTGGCATTTGTTATTTCTAAAAAAATTACATTTTATTTCTCTTGCTGTAAAATTACCAGATACTGCAGAGCACTACGTTAAAAGCTATATGAAGCTGGGGTAATTAAACTGATAAAGGCTCATTGGATTTCAGTTCAGCTGCTGAAAACTGGCATGCATTTAATCACAAAGTTCCTCGAGAGCAATACAGAATTACAAAGAATGCTCGAAAGAAGAATGAACTGAACACAACTAAACCTTTTAGCCTAATTGCATTATTCACAGAAAGCACTTGATGTCTCCTCATTTTCTTAGTTTAACCTTCCCCCTTTTCTCATCCTCCTTGGATGCATTCCTATAAAAGACATCAGTATATCGCATGAAGTTAGACTTTCTCAACTGTGGGTTATGTTTTCGCCATTCATTGCAGGTGAATAATGTCCTAAGACACTGGTGAGCTGTCTGACTTCCTCTGTGTATGACTAACCTTCAAAAGTGCCTTGTGAACTTCAAAAGAATCTCTGGGAATTATTCTGCCCCTGACACACAGAAGGGAAATTTGAAAAGGCAAGATCTGAAAGTCCCCCCTGAGGTCACATGACACCGACAGCTGTTTCACATGACATTCTGGCCTTTCCCTTATTTCAAGGATTGAGGGGATGGGTGGTGTCTAACCAGAAGTTAGCCAATTTCTTGATCTATTACACACAACACCGATGACGGAACATTTCCAGGGCTGTCTATTCTCAAGACATAAGACTTTGCAAAATCTAGTAATATATAATCATCTCTCTCTCACTTTCACACAGTGCTTCGCAGTTCATAAAATGCTTCTACAGGCACGATGGGGGTATTTTATCTTCCTAACCACCACGCGACGAGCACCATTATCGACAAACTATCACTTCAGGTTTTCCCCAGTGGCCACTTTATTATAGTTTACCTCAGTGCAGAAATTATCTTCATTACTGCACTCTGCACTATCGCCTTGGGCGAGAGGTCAAGGGGGCCCACGGCCACCTCCAGGAGCTGCTGGATCATTCCCAGTGGCTGGCCGTCTAAACACATGGCCACGGCTTGATCACGCAGCTTCCCGCTTTCGGATCGGGACAGATCATAGAGGTTACTGTATCTCTGCAGGATTTCCTGAAAAAAAAAAAAAAAAACACAGTATTCAACACCCAAATATGGTGTATTCAATGGAAATTAAGTGTCCAGATGTACATAGTGAAATATTTAGAAGACTCTCAAAGCAAATGCATTACTACAACCGCAAACCACACGGAAGAGAACCTAACGGCTACTAAGAGCTTGGGCTCCAGGGCTGCCCGGGGCTGGAGAGCGAGTCTTGCTTGACCACTTCGCAGTGGGCCTTTGCAATCTTAAATCTCAGCACCTGTAAAACGCGGTTGAGGATAATAGAGTTGTGTGAGTAGAGGGTGCTGTGAACATTAAATGAAATAAGACACACAAATCCGTCCTTTAGTACAATGTCAGGCACAAGGCAACACTCGTTTAGTACAAGTCTCTCTACTATTATGATTGTGTTACAACCACGTAACAGTCATAACCTATTGAACATCAACTACACAGACCCAGGTATTATGCATATGTTATTTCATTTCATGCTTATCATAATCCCTCAAGGAGTCTCAATCAGCTCCACTTTATCGACAAGGAAACTGAAGACCAAAGCTGTCACCACGTGCAAAGTCGCGCAGCTGGCCGTGAAGGGTGTCAGGGCTGGAATCTAAATGTCTCTTCCCCACCACCCCCATGCCACACTGCCCATTCCTCTTTGATAATATCTGTAAACACCAACGTGACGACAAATAATCTAAGAAACAGGACACAGACTACTGACTATGGCCACTTCGTGTCAGTAACACTTTCCAGGTTCTGCGCTGCTTCGCGGGCGACAGGAGCACGCTGTTCTGTCTTTCAGAACCACCGTGTGAACATTAACCGGATATCTGATGACACTGAAGAATCGCTATTATTCTTGATCGTGATGACACCGCGCTGGTTATGTTTAAATGTGTCTTTCAGAAATAGATACGTTAGTATTTTGAAGGGTAAAATCAAAAGACCACGGGGGTTTTCTTTACAATAATCCACAGGAGCAGGGTGAGGGCAGGGAGGCGTCCACGTGAAATAAAATCAGTCACATTTTGAGAGGTGTTGAAGCTGGGGGTGGGCTACATGAGATGTTGTTCTACTGTTCTCCCCACTGTGAAACTTTCTGTTAAAAAAGAGAAAAAGCCCTGTTCGTCAGGCAGGGTGATTATTGATACCCTTACTGAGACAAGAGGGGGCTGAGTCTCCGCAGGATGGAGGCCTTTCACTTAGACTGCACTAACCAGACGAGTTGTAAGATGTTCTCTCGCTGGGTTTATAAAGAGAGGTTAAAGTCGAGGCCTGGATTCAAAAGGGACAAATGTATGACATTTAAGGTTTATTCCCAGCATTTGCTTTGAAAGGTGCTTTCATAAATATCAGATAGTGCCCCGTGCAGGAGCCAGAAGCATCTCCGATCACGGACCTTCCGTGGTCGGCCCGAACCTAATAATGCGCAAGCAGCCATTTGAATCATAGCTGTTTTTGTTAATGACCTTCTTGGCCCCAAGACACCGTTCCAGTCACTGAAGGACAATACTTGTTCCAAGGAGAGTAACAACAATCTTCTGGATTTTAATACAGTATATATGATTTAAAAAAAATAAGACAAGTATTTTAAAAATTTTAAATGTTTACTTATTTAAAAAAACTTATACTCATAAGTATAAATCACTTTTATCTGAAGAGTCAATGCTTGTCCTAGTTCTTGTAATTATGGGTGATGGCACTGTGAATGTCAGCAGGATCAAATCAAGATTGGTACAGCCACCATGTTCCCTTCCAAGGCTTCTGTATTGCTCATGCCATTGTTTACTGTTATTCGTTAGTCAGGCTAAAAGACAATGAAAACTACAACAGCTACCAGACTTCTGAATTCTTCTCATTCTTTTCGAAAAGGGGTTTGCATTTATGTGTCTCAAACAATTCTGAAGTCTTCTATCGGTCCATCATCTGAACTCACCACCACTGACTGATCTTTCTAGTAAAAAATTGTACTTTTTACCAGCTAAGAATACAATTCAGTAAACATATAAGGTCTAGAAAAACTAAAAGATGAGGTTAACGGTCACTCACGAGTTCACGTACCATAGCATTAAAGAGGTAAATGGAATATTATTTATACATCTAAATGTTGTTTTCACCTACAGGAAAACCGTCTACTTATTGATTTGTCCACTTTTTCGGTTATGGGAAAGGATATCTAAAAACCCCACGACTGTGTTCTGTGTGACCGTGCAGAACGAGAGCTCTGGAGGCCAGCGAGGACGCGCCCCCAGCCCTGCACACTGGCCCGCACAGCCCAGAGCGGCAGGGGCTTCTGACAGCACGAGGGTCTCAATTGGAAACCGACAAGGGGCGGTTTTGCCAGCAAAAAAATTCCTCACACTCATAAAGTTATACTGGAAACAGGCAACGTAAAAACAGGATGAGTACATGCGATTAAAAAAAATAACTGAAACAAACATGGGTGATTATTTCTGATTTTTTTTTTTTCCCTAGAAATTAGAGAGGAAAATACTCGTCATCGTTCAGTTAGAGAGAACGACACCGACCAGCTAGAACTGGAGCTGGCAAACCACGGTCCTTCCCGTTTCTCAGCTTCGGTGACCACTCCGCGCCCCCGGCCCCGACCCTGGCCGGGTCCAGCTCAGGCCCGAGCCCTCCCTCACGCCCCACCTCCTCACCTTCTTCCTCTCAGGTTACCAACTGTGTGAAGTGGCCCCAAATCCTTGTTTAAAAACGTGATCATGAAGGCGTGAAAAGATAAAGGCTTGAGGACAGTTTTCAAGGATATCTGGAATACCACAAACCCTATCAAAACTACTAATGTAGCTTTAGAGGACAAATGAAAGAACATGCTGATAGTATTAGCGACAGAGCTTAAGAAGCTTTCACTTCATTACCTGCTCACTATTCCTCAGAGAAACGATGAAGCTATGGTTGAGGGTTTCCAGGTGAGCAAGTGATTTCTCCAGGTGATTCAAGGTGTCTACATAAGTTATTTTAGAATCATTAGCTTCTTCCATGTTTTCTTCCAAATTTCTTTTCTTTTTCTTCTCAATAAAATGGTTGACTGTCTTAATAACCATTCTCGTCATCTCTTTACGTTCTTCCACAGAGAGCTTTAACAAAAACAAAGAAGTATTGAACAATGAGACAAGCCCACGTTATTATTACATGTGGTATATTCAGTAAGGTATTAGTGAGACAGAACAAAAGTGAAATTTTTAATATCTACAACTTTAACCAATGAGTAGGACTGATTATACTAGTTTTTCCTCTGTGAAGAAAACGGAAACAGTTATTTGCAGTCTTAGTGAACAGGGATTTTTTTTCCATCACTACGTATCTTGTTGTCTCAATGGAACGCTCTTCCCTTTGCTGCAAGGCGAGCTCCTGGTGGAGTTTCCGCGCTGAGAGCCCTCCCCAGCCAGGCCGTGGGCAGGCCCTCCGCCCCCCGGATACACGCGCCCTGCTCAGCACTGCGGACGCAGGCCTCGGCGTCACTGCATGCTGTCTGTCACAGCACCTGCTGTCCACACGAGGGGTGGGTGCACTTTTTCAAAGCTTCCATGTTTTGACCTCATCACCAGGGTCAACAGAAAAGTTTTTTTCCCCTTATTTTTAAAGATCTTTTCAAATAACTAAATAGCCTGACACTTATTAAAAATGAAGAAGGTAAACATATGTAATTTATTTATTTAATTTTCCTGAGAGAGCCAGGACCTCTAAGATGCAGAGTGATATTATGATAAAAGATAGAAGGGTTTTTTTTCTGACTGGGAATTTTATTTAATAGGATATTTTAGCTTTTCACCTCTTTACATTAAAAACAAAGTTCATTGCTGAAAGACTAGAGGATGAGTTTATGACATATAAGTTTAACACCAAGTTCACTGATCATAGACTTACTTACTCTCAACTCTTCTATGATGGAACGAACAAAAAGTCAAAGAGAATAAGACTGCCAAAATGTACCAGAGTGAAAAATAGCAATTTTCTTCTCCAATCCTAGTAGCCACGAGGTACTTTTATTCTTAACCTTCTTTTTTGAAGCCCACAGAAATAGCACATCGTTCACACACCTCATTACTCTAAAAACCAAAGATTTTATAAAACTATTCCCTGACAGCAATTTGCTATTGCTATTTTAAAAATGTGAATTTTGTAAGATAAAGACAAGTGGATAAATTGTTCTACCACTCAATAAATAGATATTGAGAATCTATTTTCCAGGGCCTATGGAAAGATGAGATAAAAACATAAAACCGGCTCGAAGAAATCACAGTTGGTATAGGAGATGATAGTGGGAAGGGAAAAAATTAAGGAGTCAGCCATGACATCTGCAAACCTTATTGGGTCTACCTTTAAGACACATCCTGACGCCACCCAGTCCCCACCATCCTCCCCAGCACCTCTCAATCCCAAGCCACCATCACCTCTCACGTACTGCAGAGGTTTGAACGGCCACCCAAGTGGCAGAAAGGGCGGCCATCACTGGACACAAGCATTCCGTGGACACCCCGGCATCCGCCCATCCCCTTGGGGTGTTACTTCTGAGCCCAGGCCACACGTATCGTTTCCAGTCTCCCTTCTTTCCCAGCCATGGCAGGTGAAGAGGATGCCGACCGCTGAAGGCACCAACACATAATAGTAGAGCATCCTCTGGCCTGGACCCCAAGTGACTCTGCAGTCCAGAGCCCTCTGCCATCTCTTAGTGGATCAGGAGCATGAGGGAGCATGGACCACTGTGATCCTGGGGTTAACTGGTTTCCCCAGCATTCCCTAGTGGCAGAGTGATATCTTAAAAACACAAATCTGATCACAAATCCTCCCCTCAAATCTATTTAGTGGCATCCGGTTCACTAAGGATAAAACACGACAGGTCACACAGGGCTTGTTCTTCACCTCGGCGCCTTTCCACTTGCTGCCCCCACCTGGAACGTCCTCCCAGCCTGCCTCGCGGCTCGCCCTCGTGCTCCGCTCGGTCCCCTTCTCCCGACCCTGCGGTATTCTTCCTTCACGACGGGCGTACTGCGTTGCTACCTGCTTCACTGTCTGTCCCTGTTACAGTCCCAGGACCCAGAGTGATGGCGCGTACATAACAAATGCCCAATTTACTGCATGTCTAGTGGGGGAATGACAACACTTTAAACAGACAGCAGCACACAAGCAGAGCTACAGAAAGGGAAGTGCTTACGCTGTGGTGCGCAACCACCCGTGAGCACTTCAGTTTAGATACGGCGGGGGTAGAAAGGGCCAGACAGGAAATACATTAGTCTTTGCAGGCCACATACGTATGATCCGTGTCACGAATTACTTTGTTTTGTTTTGGGATTTTTTTTTTTTTGGTTGTTGGTTGGTTTTTAGGATCCTTTAAAAAGAAGCAAAACCATCTAAGCGAAGGGCTGTTGCACAAGAACGGGCAGTGGGCTGGATGTGACCTGTAGGCCACCGATCACTGCCTCCCTCCCTGATCTATGTTAAAAAGCGACATTTAAAACGTGGTTCTGAGGGCCAAGGTAGCCGTGGACTCGGAACTGGAGAGGTTCAGAAGCCACGTACGGCAGCCTGTACACCGAGGACAATTGCATGGAAACGTCTCATTCGGTTCCCATGCACACACATACGGTGGGAGATCCTCATTCCAAAGAAAAATGTGGAACCACAGGTATCTGAGAGCAAAATGCCATCCGTTCTCCAGCCTCCCACTGCCTGTCCTTCCAAAATCAGTTCAGCGTTCTCGCCTTCAGAAGCCACCCCTGCCACCGGCTCCTGCCCGGGTCATAAACCGGCCCCATGCGATCCTGACGTGCTTGGTGCCGACCCAGGACAAAGAACGGGCCACACTGCATTAAAACAGTCCTGTGACATGTGCGCCAGCCTGCCTCGACACTGAGATCCTTCAGTGTGCTTCTCCATCTCTGTATCCCTCGCCCCTAATATGACGTCTGGCCCACTGGAGACAAACAGAAAGCAGCTGCTACATTACTGAACGACTCTGATCAACATACAGCGGAAAAAAGCGTCTTATCTTAAAGGACAATGAAGTGACATGTTCTCACCATGTCCCCAGAAACTTGTGATCCAGAATGTGCCAGAAGCCTCCAATTTACCAGGACTCTGCAATAACCTGTACCTGTAAGAGGGCCCGAAGACTGAAATCGCAAAAGGACATTTTACAGGACTTCAAACAAAAGACAAACGGGGACCAGATGTATGCCGTCAGGACAAGGCCAGGCTGCAGCAATCAGCAGTCACGCAGGGACACCACAGCAGTGATGACTTTCAGTTTATCCATTCGCTATACGTCCGCTCAGTGTACACCAGACTTTGCCTTAGGCTGGGTGCCCGCGATACACAAAGTTAGACCAGGACCCTGCCCCTGGGTGTGTCAAAGTCTGGCTTGAGATACAGGGATGAAAGGCAGCCCAAAGAAGCAGGAGGATGTGAAACTGCAACAGAGTAAACAGGAGATGCTGCGGACGCCCTGGGAGGTGCCCGGCCCCGGCTGGGAGGGAGGGAGGGAGGGCTGGGGGTCAGGCGAGGCTTGCTAAAAGGAAGCTACTTCGAAGAAGAGTCTTCAGGAGTGAGGAGGCATTAAGGCAGGAGAGAAAGAATTCCAAGAGGTCACGAGGTCAAAGGAGCAGGTGGGGAATCTGGGAGGCCCAGGGCCTGGCTGGAGCACAGAGGGAAGGTGAAGACCCGCCAGAGGACGAGGAAGAACTATGCTGCGGTGACATCGCGAAGGGCCAGCGGGTAGGCCCGGCTGCCAGGCCTGCTCTTCGCCAGGCGTGGGGACGGATGGAAGAGAGGACCGTAAGCAGAGAGTGACACAATCAGTATGACCATTTTCAGGTAATGCTCTGACTTGAAAGTCACTGATTCGACTCTCATGTGTAGGTACGTCAAGGCTGACAAATCTTGCTAAGCAGATACTTTTTCTTTTTTCTCTTTTTATAATGAACACGGCATGACTTTGAAGATAAGGCTGATTTTAAGAAATGGCAGGGGACTTAAGAAAACCCAGGTGCTACCCAGAGTCAGGTGGAAAAATCGAGGTTTGCATACTGCTTACATCGCTAATAGTAACTATATATGAAACAAAGAGAAAATCAAGAGCAAAATTATTTTATTCATGTATTATTTAACATCCCAGTTAATTTGAGAGGTTGAAAAAACAATTCATTGACTAATAAAGGAGAGATAGATATCCACTCATTTTGGTTTCCATTCAGAATCTCACCTTACTTGTCTTTCATTTTTCCCTCCTTCAAGCAAACTTCACCCCTTAGCAGATGCTAGGCCTCGACCTGGCACCGGGACACGAACGAAAATCAACATACAGTCCCTACCTTTGGAGAACACGTAGTCTAATGGGAAAGTCAAACATAAAAAGTTATTCATAAAATGTGACAGAAGTATGCTTTAAGTCTGTAGGTGCACCTAGAACAGATGTCTCAGAAAAGCAAGCAAGTCTTTACAAAGCTGGAGACACCTGCGCCAAGCCTCGACTTGAGGGACAAGCATCTGTTCACCTGGGAAGAGGTGGGTGGGGTGGGCTTCGGGCAGAGGGCAGTGCGAGGACTTTGACAAAGACTTTTATTAAAGGGAATGTTTTATGGCTGTGACTCCCGGCCTTTCACTATGCTCCCAAACACCCGGGCATGTAATAGACACCCACCAAAAACGGTGGCTCATGACCTCGAGGAGTCTCGGGGTTGTGGAGGAGTGGGTACAGAGCAGCAGCTAACAGTGTCTTTGGGAAAAGAGGAAGAATTGTTTTTAAAAGATCAAAATATCCGTGGAGTTTGGTCTCTAGAGCTCCTCTTCCGTTCCACTGCCAAGAAAAGTTAGCCGCTCCTTCTCCCCCAGCATCACTCCCCCAGAAGCCTCGGTGGTGTAAAGGGAGGGTCTGTGTGTGCTCAGACAAGGGACTGTCCCGCAGGAGACGAGATGCAAGGGCTGGCTCAGCACGGTGCCACGTTGAAAAACTTGAAAAACGTACACATTCTCCTTCAGGCCAGTGGCCTTCAGAGTCAGCACACACGGTCTTTTCAAAGGGTACGTGGGTGCACACAACTTTAAGAAAATCAGTTTCTGAATTTCCACCTGCTGCAAATACTTTCTTAAAACTGATTCTCTTGAGAACACACCGCCGGAGGTCAGGGGGTTCAACCTGTTCTCTTTTTCAGCTCCCATGTGGCAAGAGGCCTGCCGACACCCACAAGGGAAGGGCCTGCCTCACATCCTTCCTGAATACAGGCAGGATACATTTTCCTGGAGTCTACAAAGCTCCAGAATACCAAACGAAGGGATGATTTAAAATGCTGGTGTGTGGTAGGATTCTAATGACTGGATAACAAATTTCTTCATGTATGTCACAAGGTTCCCAATTCTTTCATTTCAACAACGTTTACAGAAAATCTAATTGAGTTGTCTGCTGAAAATAATTTTGAACAATAGATCACGATGTGATTTCGGGCTGGTAACTTGGAGGGCCGGAAGAATTGAGTGGCACTGCCAGGACAAACTCCTTCCCCAAACGCTAATGGGAATGAGGACTTTAAATATTCATATCTATAAAAGTGAAAAATGGAAAGAAAGGATGTTGAATGCAATCTCAGTCTAGCAATAAGTAACAGTCATCCAAGGGCACCTAAACTAATTAAAAACGATGTTTAAAGCCCTACCCACCTCATTAAGTTGTACATTCTAAATATACTTTTATTTTTATAATAAATGTTTATGTATCAAAACATTTACTGCATCTATGCTGTTCTGATCTACACTGCAATAATTAAAACAGTAACTCAATAGAGTCATTTTAAAAAAAATCTTAGAGCTCGATGGTCATAAGGAAACCTTTAAATGTTAATTTCCATTTATATAATGATTTTTGATGCAGAGAAACAAAGTTTTAAAGCATAAAAACATAGCAGTATGATAAAATGACACGAAAATACATAGCAAAAAGTACAAACAAAACAACTCTGTCCAAACTTCTTCACTAAGAGACTTGATCAAATCCTAGGGTGACTTCCGGCAGCCAAAGGCCATGCCTGTAGGATGACCACAGTCCCTCTTAAAATGCCCGAGAAAACACAGTGCTGTAGGCAGAATTCACCGTTTGTTCCGGCCAAAACCTGGGGACAGGTCGGTAGGTCCGGAGCCCTCTCTGAGAGCAATCACTTTAGAAAGCTTGCAGTCATAAATCCTTTCTCTGTCCCTTTGAGATGGAAATCTACTGCTACCCAGAACTGTCACCTCAAGGACCTGACAGCCATCTCTTTGAAATGCCAAGTGCCTTGCTCCACGTTGCACATCTCCATCATAAAGATAGAAGTCTGTCTCCCAGGTTAAGTGTCGGCAGGCAAACCCAGATGGCCCAGTCACTGAGACCAGCATCTCTCCCATCCCTTTAATAATGCCCTTTACACGCCAGGAACTAAAGTCTCCTGCTTTTTGTTCTGCCGACTCAGTTTGCATGGCCTCTCTTTCCTGCTGCAGTAGCTAACGGTAAATAAAACATGTCTTCACCCCCTGTAACTGGAGTCTGGCTTTATTCCTCTTTGCCAGAAGAAACGAGGTAGAAATAGTTTGAGGAAAAGATGCAAGCTTTCTCACCGCTAAAGGCGTGCTTGTTCTGAAGGGGCAGAGGTGGGTATCGAATCGTCCTGTTAATGCAGATTTTCCAGAATAAAAATAGAGCTATGCAACACTTTTTAATTTAAAGTCAATCTTTAAAATACTGGCAATGACATCATCCTTTGTAACCATTTAAAATCATGACAGATTTTATATAACAGGTGCTGTGGTTTGAATGTTTGTGTTAAAATCCCATCGGTAGGCGGGGCCTTTGGGAGGTGCTTAAGCCATGAGGATGGAGCCCTCGCGAATGAGATGAGTGTCCTTGTAAGAGAGGCTCCACACAGCCACTCTCCCTTCCTCCTGTGAGGACACAACACAAACACAGCAACGATGAGCCCGTAAAGGGCTCTCACCGGAACTGGGCCATGCCGGTGCCTGTACTTCGAACTTTCAGCTTCCAGAACTGTGAGCAATAAATTTCTGTCATTTATAAACACCCGTTGTTTATACGCTACTCAGTCTGTGGCGCTCTGTCATAGCAGCCCAGACAGACTAAGGTGTCAGGTGCGTGAGAGGATACATTCTCTTTCTTAGGCACGTGAGTAAAAAAGTCTCAAGGCCACTGTTACCCTGAGGTGTGATTTTGGGTCGCCGATACTGAAATCAATGGCGTGCATTTCAAAAAACGCAAATTCCCGAGCCCTTGTTAGATTTACTGACTTGATCTGTGGGACTCGGAGATGCAACGGCATTAGAGGGAAGAAACCTGTATTTTGCACAAGCTTCTCTTGGGTAATTCTAATGGCAATGGAAGTGTGTGACACATTACTCAAGCTCTGGGGACTCTAAGCTCCCAGGTGACCCAACCGACTGGCTGGTGGTGAATGTGGGATATGGCTGGTGGTGGCTCCTGGGGCTGAGGGACAGTCAGGAAGTCACTACAAGGGTCTAGAGAGGTGGGTAGGTGGGGCTGAAAGAAGGTGATTTAGGATTTAAATAATATCTGTAAAAGAACCAAAAGACACCAATATCTGTCCTGTGCTAGCTGCTGCAGAGCGTACCACCCTCGAGGTATGCAGCCAGGTGCCTGTCCGTTGACCCAGTAGCTTCCAAACTTTTCGGTCCAAGACCCATTAGTAAGAAACAGATTGGAAGTCTATGGCCGTGCCACCCTGAACAAGCCTGATCCCGTCTGATCTCGAAAGCTAAGCAGGGTCGGGCCTGGTTAGTACTTGGATGGGAGACCACCTAGGAAGACCAGGTGCTGTAGGCGTAAAATAAAAAAAAATAAAAATAATAATGGATTGTAAACTGACAATGTCCTTGCAATCTGTGAGGTCAACCAAGGGTTGCCTTGCCTAAAAAATAATAATAATAAAAAAAGGAAAGAAACAGATTGTGTATCAAAACTCAATAGCATTACTATATATACACACACACACATGCAGATATTAAAAGCAGACAAAGGTTCCATGAAACAATGCAACCCTCTCTGAGCGGAGATACATTCCGAGAGCTTCTGTTTTAATTTCAGTCTAGTGTTCTGCTTTTGCTTCGAGTGCCAGTCACGGCATTCTAATTGCGGGATCCACTAGTGGGTTATAACTCGGAGTCTGTAAAACACCTGAAAATCTGCTCTCGTGATGACAACATTACTCTCAGGGACTAATAAACATCGGGGCTGCAAACAAAATATCAAAGTATCCAAGTTGGATTTAACTGACTGCGTTAAACAAGCATCACTTAGTTTTACCAACAGCCTTACAGTGCATCCCTTCTGTGTTGCCGCGGGATGTCTCACACGTGCTTTATTTCCACGCCTACTTTCCCTGCTCTATCGTCAAGTCCCCCACGGGGGACTCATATCGTATTCATTTTTTTATTCTTAGTGTTTAGTCCAGCATTTTAAGCACTGTTTTACACTTGTCAATATTGAATAGTCTGAGAGTATCTTAAATATTATATGACTGAAAATGAAAATTGAGGTTTTAAAAAAATTTGCTTTCATATAGTTATTAAACACAAAAATGCAACTGTGATATGTTCAATTATATACATAACAAAAAAATCGCCATTATAATTTGGCTCTTTTGCTTTAACTATCGATCGCTGATACCATTAAAATGAATGATGCAGAACGCAGAAGTGACTTTATCTTTGCCTTCTGCCTTGGAATGTAACCAGGGAAGTATTATTATTCTTCAGCAAAGTACAAACGGCCCTATCTTTTTTACTATTCACTTTCCGCAGCGACATAACCTAATACCTTCCTAAATTATCCAATAGCTTGAAAGTCACCTTTACCTTAATAGAGAGGACATGAGGAATGACAGAAATGAGATGGAATGTTACCGCAATCGGTCTCGTCGTGCATACACAGGCTTTAGCGAAATCTGAAAGCATCCATGCACATTTTTCACTTAAAAAGCCTCCTACTGTATGCATGCACGTGCTGTGCAACACAAGTCATTTAGATCATTGCAGGCAGATCCACTGAATTTACATCCATACCAGTCAGTGAAAATAGAAAAATCCAGATCTTATCTTGACACTTGAAACTACTTAGGATCATTAAAAAGCAAATCAAACTGCTGCTCGATTCTTTGAAACTGAGTGGAAAAGAATGCAAATACCATCACTTTGACCTGGAAGGTAATGATAAAACAGGAAGAGGGATAAAAAGCAGCAGAAAGGGAACCAACCAATACTGGGCACCTACTTGCACCCGAATCTTTATATCTGCTATTTTATTTAATCCTCACTACAGTTACTCATGGCAGGTGTTCAGGGATTGCGGTCACCGTCCTCACATCCTCTCAACACCAGGTCTGCCGGGAGCTGACCTCGCAGCGTGCGCAGGGCTGACCCAGTGCTCTCCAGAGTATAGTCCTGACACAGCCAGACCATTTGGGCTGACCTCGGCCCTCTCGGCTCAGTGATTGGCTTGGGTGACCCGAGCCAAAGCTCATCAGTACCTGGCAGACCAGGGACCCTCCAGTGGTTCAGGGCTGACCTGATCAGCCTAAGGCCTGGAATTTGTTTGGTGCCTGCGGGGAGCTCTCTCTCTATCCGGCTGGATGTGAACGGGGAAGCGATACATCCCTGACTATACCGCCTGTCATCACACTGAAGCAAAAAAAAACTTACGATGAAGCTAGCACTAGAAACAGCCGAGAAAAGAGACGGAAAGTGACCGACCCCTTGATGACCGCCACTGCTGAATCAGCCACCCCTTAGATGGGCCGACTTCTGGGCCCTGAGCTGCGGGAGCCAGTGGATCTTTCTGTCAGTTAAGAAATATAATTAGATACTTACTTGTGTCTAAACTGTTTTAAATCAATCTATACTTGCATAGGAGTGCTTACTGCACCCCATTATACAGAAGAGGAACCTGGCAGAGTATTTTCCCACGGTCAAGCCGGATGGGAACTCGGGAAGTTCTGGCTACAGACCTGCGCCTTTCTCCGCCATCAGATGTGCCTGAATGATGTGCCTAAGACCTAGCAAGACTCCATTCAATTCGTATTCTACATGTTGAGAGGCCACAGTATCAACGTACGGAGCTTCCCAGATTTCCTGGGCCCGCGTTGATTTAACGGTTTTGCTCTGTCCTCATGAGAATTCAGTGGCATTAATCTCTGTCTTTCTCCCACACGAGGGGCATAAAAAGTGCCTCATCAGACCAAGTGCCCTGGACAACAAACTGGTTATACTATAATTAAGGAACTCTGTTCATTGAGTCCGTGAAATACAGGTAAAACAGTATATGGGATTTGCTCAAAGGATATTTATAAAAATGCATTCTGGAAACACACACCTGCACTGCAGTGATCACCACAAACCGAGAGGGCTGGGCCCATTGTCACCTGCTGGGAGACACGTCAGCGGCCCCCACACTGGAGTGTCCCTGTCTCCAGGCCAGTGCCCTCTGTCCCCTTCTCCAATCGCCACCAAAGTGATCTTTCTAGAGTGAAGATCTGACAAAGTCACTCCCTCGCTTACACGAATGTCTCACTGAGCCGGGCCCAGGACAAAGTCTGAGCACCTTAGCCCGGGATCTGCGTTTCCATCGCCAGGCCGTTCTGATCTCTCCAGCCTCACACCTATACTTCCGTCTACCCCACATTACTTGTAGTTACCTGAAGGAACTGAGGTCATTTCATGCCTTTATTAAAACTGCTAAATCTGACTGGAACGTTCCTCCCCTGTAATCTTTCCTTGGTGGCACCTGTGACAAATATCCTCGTTTTATGAAGACCGAGCTCAACACCGCTTCTACGATGGAGCCTTTCCAGGCCACGTGCCTCGTACCATCGACTCAACTATTCACCATGTCTACCTTCTGTCTCCACATCACGAGCCATCCGGCCCATCAGTCATGAACCTTCCATTAATGTATTTGTTGGCCATCTTCCTCTATGAAGAGGTCCCCCTGGCTGTCGGCGGGGCATCCTGACACGGCCCCCATTACACAGGACTCTTTCTGGGGGGACCAGTGCTTGAAAAAGCAGTAGGCCCTCACTGAGAGAAGAGGGCATGGCTTTTTATTCCCGATTCCTTTGCTTCGCAGCTACAGAAAGTATTTATAATGTAGCGATTAGGACATAAAGCTGGTTATAGGTTTAAAAGTTATTTAAGTGAGAGAGAGGAGGGAGCCTGCAGGGTGAACAGAAAACGGAGGAGTACAGGGAGGCCACCTCCCTGGAGACTTAACCGCTGAACAACAAACAACTCGGAGCGGAGGAGAAGTCTGCCCGGGTGAGCGAGAGAGCGCGTCGGCAGGGAGGCTGTTTTCACACTGCTTCCCCGCTGCTTTTTTCCCTGTCAAAATATGCTTTGCTGTGTGCTGCACATTATCCTGAGTTTGTGTTTCTATTCCCCTAAATGTCCAGCCCCTGTGAATGTGTACGCCTCACTAATAGAGAGGCCCACGAGGGCTGCACACGCGTGCACATACACACGTGTGCAAATGCACACGCGCACACACACACACACACACACACACGCCGGCCCACCAGACGCCGCCCAGGACTGGAGGCATCATTGATGGACTGCCTACGTGCTCTCGTGGCCAGCTTTCAATCTCTCACTAAATTACTGCCTTCACTAATTTGAAATGATTTCCCACGCACAGAGAGTGGGCTTTCCGCTTGCCAGTCAGGCTAATCATCGCCCTCATCCCAGATGGGCGTCTGCAGCCAGATTTTCAGGCAGCGGAGAGAGGGAAAAGCGAGATCTGGGGGGCAGACCTCTCTGTGCGAATCCCGACTCGGTCACTTCTGTCTCGTGAGACGCTGGAGCAGTTGTTTAACTTCCTCGAGCCTTCACTTTCTTCTCGGTTAAAACGGTGATAGAAGCATTGACTTGGCGGGGCTGGGAGAACATGCACAGGGTAACAACACAATCAACATCCTCTTCTTTCTCTTAAAGCGTCTGTTTGCAAGGCTGGGTTTGAAGAGATAAGTGGAGGAAATGGGTTATACTACGCCAGGGCCGCCTGGGTGGCTGATGACAGACTCTGAAAGGAAACATCAGCCACCCTTATTTGTGCAGAGTGACACTGACGGACATTTACGGCTCAGTCCTTAGACTTCCACAGGTCACAATACTTGGTGACTGCTACATCCACAAGCCTCCTCTGAGGAAGCGGCCAGAAGGGGCCCATTAAAACAGATAATCCATTTGTCAACAAACCTCTTTATAACCTGAGCAGAGCTGACGGGAGCAGGGACCAGTAACGCAGCCTCAGGCGGCCATGTAAAGGCTGGACAATGGCCTGTCTAGGTCTGCCCTCCAAGGCTGCTCTACGCTGGGTAGTGATACGCAACCAAAAAGGCTCCTCTTTAGGGAAATTGTACAGTGAGCGTGTGTGTGAGTCAGGGGCGGGGGGGGGCACAGCGAGCAAGCTCACACTCACATCACGACCTGTCAGTTGTTTGGGAAGCCTTGCTCACTAAGACGGCTTCCTTTGCTCATACCCTCGGTTATTCTTAGTACGATGTCCCAGGAACTGAAGTGGCAAAGCGTGGGGCCGCCATACAGCCGGGAAGAACCAATGTGCCTTAGGGAAGACGGACGTGTGAATGACCTTCAGTCTGAGTCTACGTTCCCTGCTGACCCCACGCACAGCGCGGTGTCCTTCTGAGCCATGCACACGTTCAGAAATGAGATCTATGGGGTGACAGGGAAGCTGAGGATGATCCCCAATCGAGCCGATACACGCATTCAAACACTTTACTCAGTCACCCTCCGGTCACCCTGCTCCGGTCACACCTCCATTCACGAGTCCTCACCGGCTTCTTGCCTCCTCTCCACATCACATTCAAACTCCACTGTCTTTGTAATGCGTGGCCCATCTGAAGCGCGCAAACTCTCCAACTTAGCACAGGTAAGATGGGCCCTACCAGGATTTTCACTCTCTAGGCCATCTCGTCTTTGATAACCAAACAACGTGTCGCCGCCTTACTTCTTTAAGGCCTTTGCTCAAATGTTACTGTCTCAGTGCGGTCTTCTCTGTCCCTCTTATGTTAAATTGCAGCGGTCCTGCTGTCCTGCACTCCTGAGTCCTTCCCAGTTTTATTTTTCACTTGAATTTATTACCATGTCACGTGTCTAAACTTAGTCATCTTTCTTGACTGTCCAGTTTCCCCCTCTCCCTCGTGTATGGTCTCTAAGGGCAGAGGTGGTTTTGTCTATTCTGCATAGTGTCGTACACCCAGTACTAAGAACTGCTCTTGACACATAGTAGGCACCGATGTTGATTTCTCACTGTTGTAAAACAAATCACCCAGATGTAGACGCTTATGCCACTCATCATCTCACAGCTTTTATGAATCACGGCTTAGGTAAGAGTCTCTGGGTCAAGGTCCTCACCGGCCAGGACTGTGGTTCCCTGTGATGACTTGGATCAGGAGGGGTCCTCACATGTCCTCACATGTTTATTAACAGCCTTGCTCTCTGGCCATGTGGGGCTCCTCACAGCACTCCCTAAATTCCCCAAGCATCAGTGGGCCAACAGTAAGAGAGCGCCCAAGAAGGAAGCCACAGTCCTTTGTAACCTAATTCTGTATGTGGCATCCCACCATTTCTGCAGTATTCTATTCCACGGAGGTAAATCAATACACCCGGCCTACACTCTCGGTGAGTGGACTGCACAAGGGATTAAACACCGGAAGGTAGCCATCATGAAGGGTCATTTTAGAAGCTGTCTTCCCCAGCACTCAATATCTGTGCATTGGAAGAGCAAACTGACCAACGATGCACACCAAAGAAAGGTTGCAAGCCAGATGGGAAACGCAGATCGACCTCTCGAGGAGCTCACAGTTTTTTGTTTTACTTTTCATAAATGGAAGGAGGGCGCGTAGGAGAAATAATCAACTCTGTAAGTCTAAACGCCATGGAAAACTTTCAACAGGGGAGCCTTTCCTTTCTGTAGAGTCTTAGAAGGTCATTTTCCTCAGGACGATCCAGATTTGATTGATTTATGAGCAAACTGTGTTATGTTCTATCAAGTTTCAAAACTGTATTCTTTATCCTTCAAGTGGTCTGTCTGTTCCCATTTATTCGGTGCCTTTGACAGTCATTAGGGAGAAGCAATCCCGTTTTGGATTTGCTCTTCTATGTTTATCTCCTAAGCTCCTGGCTTGTTGCATTGTTTGTCACGATGGGCTACGCTTATCAAACTAAACTCTTAAGGTAGAAAACAAAAGAAAATGTTCCTTAAAGCAAAGGCATTCAAGAACAAAAATGGAAAGATAATGTCTACAACCAGAACAGTGCAGGCAGGGTAGCTGAGAGTCAGATGAGAGTGGTGTACACTGCACATACCAAATGGAGGCTTGGGAAACAGAAGGCATTCGGTAAGTATTATTAATTATGTTTCCCTTTGTACACACAATGTTTATTAATACCTTTAAATAGTACTTCTTATATTGAATTATAGTTCACGTGATACGCATGCAATACGTGTGCCCCAGTCAACTGCGAACCTCTGAGGGCAAGGAGCTCGTCAGTCTTGTATTTGTTTACAGCACCTAGGACAGCAGCGACGAAAAGGTGCTTATAGAAACATTCTCTGAATGGATGTGGAATGAATAAAACTCATTCGGTGCAGAATCCAAGCAATCAAATGATGACTACCCCAAAACCGAAGATCAATGGGCAAATATTTGTTAGGAGATTAAGAAAAAAAATTATGAGTAAACATCTAGTCATCTTGTGACAATGACTAAACATTTCATAACACTTTCACAGTCAGGTTTCGTATGATCATAAAATAACAAAAATGAACACCACAAAATTTAGGTGGGTGGGGAGGCTAACATATGGCTATGCCTCACGTACATATAGTCAATGAATCACTGACAAAAAAAAAAGAAAAAAAAGATAATATGAAGGAGCAAAGACAGTCTTTTCAACATTCAAATGGTGCTGGAACAACTGACCATCCACAAGCAAAAAAAAAAAAATCTAGACATGAATCTTACACCTTCACAAAATTCACTCGTAATGGACCAAATACCTAAATGTAAAACACACAACTATAAAACTGCTAGAAGATTACATAAGAGGAAATCCCGGTGACCTTACGTATGGCTATGAGCTTTTAGATACAAATCTGAAGTCACAATCTGTGAAATAAATAACTGATGGCAATGCTTCATTAAAATGAAAAACTTTTGCTCTGTGAAAGACGTCAAGTGAATGAGATAAGCCACAGACTCGGAAAAAACATTTTTAAAACATTTCATAAAGAACTGTTATTCAAAATATACGAAGAACTCTTAAAACATTAAAAGAAAATAAAGATTAAAAAATAAGCAAAAGACCTCAACAGACACCTCATCAAAGAAGATATACAGATAGCAAAGAAGCATATAAAAAGATGCTCCACATCACATATCCTCAGGGAAATGCAAATTAAAACAACAATGAAACACCACTACACACCTACTAGAATTACGAGAACAACCAAAATCTGAAACAGTAACATCATCAAATGCTGGCGAGTATGTGGAGCAACAGGAACTCTCTCATTCACTGCCGGTATGAATGCAGGATGGTGCGATCAACTTGGAAGATAGTTGTGAGGTTTCACACAGAAGTAAACATACTTTTACCATACAATGTAGCGGTTGCACTGCTTGGTGTACATCGGGAGCAGCAGAAAACATGTCCACATAAAAACCTGCACGTGAGTGTTTACAGCATCTCAGTTCCTAACTGTCAAAACCTAGAAGTGACCAAGATGTCCTTCATCAGGTGAGTAGATAAATAAACTGTGGTACCTCCAGACAGTGAAATATTATTCTTTACTAAAAAGAAATAAACTATCAAAACTTAAGAAGTACAAATTCATAGTTATGAAATAGTTATGAGGCTACTATAAACTATAACATAAGAAATAGAGTCAGTAAGCCATAATAACTGTGGCAATGCCAGACGGGCACTGGACATGCTGGTGTGATCACTTTGTAAGGTCTGGTACGGGGACAGGAGGAGGAGGGCTGATGCAGAGAACAGAGCCACCTTCGACACTCTCATGCTAACAGTAAAACTTACTCTCATTCTAACAATAAAGCTGTTTAGGTTCCCATCTATCTGACTCGTCTCTCAACTGATCCAGACTTGAGAAGACAGGATGCTATTTATTGTTCTCCCCCTAGAAATATTTCTATTCCTACGGAAGCAGCACAAACAGGAAACTCAGCGACGAGCACCAAGCAGAGGGAGTGGAGTGGTCCTCTCTAGGTCTTTGGACGTGCAGGTTTCAAAAACACTGACCTTGGTTTCGGTTGAGAGATCCACTGAGGGTGGTTTTTCGGCCGAAGCAGTGTGGGCCTGAGTGACACACTTCCCCCAGGAAACAGGTTTCTGGGACAAGTGGAATTCCACGGCAAAATGGCAGTGACAGCAGCCACAGTGGCACTCAACGGAGGGGAACACAGGGCTTAAGTAGGGAAACGGCAATGAGGCAGGCAGAGTGGCTACAGACAGAGATGGGTAAAATGAACCAGTCTCAGGGAGGAGACAGTATGGATGCAAATATCTCCTCTCCATGGTGAGCATACGTCCCAGCTAACCTTTGAGAAACTTCCTCATCCCATCTCTGTAGAACTGGCTTGACCCCACGTCCTGGCGCAGCTAAACCCAGGCAGGTTTTCGGAGTCGACTCACTTTCCCTCCACACTGCTGCTGCACTCCCCAGCACCCCAGGGATGTGTGTCTGGGTGGAGCAGAGAACAAGGCACCGGCAACCTCGTTCTGCGCGGCTGTCTCAGGGCTGGTGATCTGCTGGAGTTTCTAAGAACACTGCACGCCTGTGGAGCTGGCACTGATATACTTTTATTTTTTCTATTGCTCTGTTAGAGTTTTTAAAAATGAGATGAATGAAAACTCTGAGATGGGATTGATTTACCATCAGAGTTGCTGAGGAAGCTACACTTCTCAAGCGAAAGGAGGGGATTCTGCCGAAGGAACCCGCATCACCCGGACACCTAAATCAGACCTCTCTGGCTAAGACCGCGGAAGCCAGAAAAAACATCCTCTGGGCCTTCCCTTCGTCGGGCTTACGAGTTTTTGATTTTGATGTAACTGAACTTTAAACTAAACGAGCAAGGGGATTTGATTTTTAAAAAGTCCGTTTCTCCCTGAGAATATAACAATGAGAATTTAAATTTGGGCCATTTGAAAGTGGCTGATTATAATACTTGGCATATTTTCTACTCTCATGTAAGCTCGCTGTTTTAACTCCTGATGAGTTTCAATCATCGATCCAGTTGGGCTAGGGAACAGGAGAGCGAAGGTTCCGCTGAGTCTCCGGGGAGTCAGGAGAGTGTGCTCTTCCGAGCTATTTCAGAGCTTTCTGGAAGGAGAAGCTGAACTGTCGTGACTGCTCTCAGGAGGATCCTACAAGATGTAGGTACGAGAGGAATGGCCTCAAGAAGCGGGAGGGGAGTGCCAGGGCCCGGTGCTGACACAACCCAGGCTCCCTTCTCCCCTCGCTGGCAAGAAAGAGGTTTCATTATGAGGGGTGACCAGTTAAGGGACCGGAAGCCCACTGTCCACTCTTCATCATTCCGCTATGCGGAGAAAAAGCTCCTTCCCAAAACAAACAGGAAATTACAGGAGGAACACTCTGGCATCTCCCTCCCTGCCCCCCACCCCCTGTCCTGCACACAGCCCCACAGGATGAGAACGGACTTAAAGGCCATGTGGAGTGTGGCTACCCTGTCTGCAACCTGCCGGTCCGGAGTACGCACTCACTCCTAGCTTCCTTACAGAATCACTTTCCAGATCAGCTCTCACTAGTCACGTTCCAAACAAGTGTGAATGTGGAAGAGAGACAGACACTAGGCGATAGATAGACTTACCTCTAGCTCTTCTAACAGAAGCGATTAATAGTTACTTGTTGATATTTCTTTTTGTCTTCCTTAATTTTAAAAGCAGGTGTGAATAAAGGAGGGGAGGAACTATGATTCAACATCACCCTTAACCCCTACTATGAATAGGCCCCCGAAAAATGTCACCTCTTCTCTGACCGGATGAATCCCAGGCCTAAAAGAGAGGTAAGGACTCAGCTTTAAGGAGGGGCCCTTGGCACCTGCACCCTGACTTACTACAGCTCTGTCAGAGAAACCCCTGCTAGGAGCAATTAGCAATAAAAGATAAATGTGCTCGTTACACATTTATAAAGGCTCAAATTCGTAAAAAGAAAAAATATACAGCACAGTTCATAAATTTAAAATGTGATATAATAACATTACCATGGACATATTCTATACCATATTTTCAAATTATTTATAATGTTTCTACGTCTGGAGAGCTAATTAGAAATTAATCTAGTTTAAGGAAGCTAAATTTTAAGATGATCCTTTCTGTACTTAGCGGAACGTATCCTCGTTATCGTTATTGATATTATAGATACTTAGGAACCTGAAGGGACCGTTCATGTGGGCATTGAAGATGCCTGTGGTTGTGGAAACAACACCTATGAGAATGGCTCTCAAACCATAAGAGTCCAAGATTCTTTGGGGGAGTCTGCCAGGTCAAAATTATTTTTATGACATTCAATGATCTTTTATATCTTTTTCCACTGGATTGATATTTGTGGGATGGTTAAAAAAGTGGTGGATAAAACCGTGGGAACTTAGCACAAATCCAGGGAATGGCGTCAAACTGTCCTAAGAGTCACTGTGTTTTTTGTTGGCACTTGAACGTAAGAATGTCCTTGAAAAAGGAGTAAAAGTTATTAATTTGTTCAGCTCTCAACCACTGAGTACCCACGTTTTTAGTATTTTGTATGAAGAACTGAAATATCTACATGAAGCACTTCACTGTATATAATAGTAAGGAAAAGGCACCTGGTGTGATTGTTTGAATTAAGGGCTAACGTAGCTGTGTTTTGTTTTTGGTATTTTTTGCATGCATCACGTTGTTACTTAAAAGAACAACTAACAGGAAAACTGTTATTTATTTAGACTTGAGTATTTGGCAGATATTTCCTCCAAAATGAACAAAGAGAGCCTGTCACTTCAAGGAAAACAACTCATTGTACTTATTGCCAATAATAAAATTTGAGCTTTCAAGCGAAAAATTAGAATTTTGGTAAACTTGTATCCACCACTGTGAGCTTGACAGCTTCCCAATACTTAAAGACTCATCTGCTGAGATGGGTGTTCATATTAACGCTGGTGACTTTGTTGACACTGTATAATGTAATGTATCGACATCTGGATGATCTAACTCAGTGGACCATTATTTTCTAAACGCCTAATGCATTCTATTCCAAACCACACATGGGTACAAGATCCATTCAAAGTGTAATCTGGTCCAGTGATTTTGAACATGAGTACAAAAAGTTCTGTGATGTGGTTTCAGATTTCACATCATAAATAGTCTGTATAAATAGTCTATAAATATCTATCACTTGTTCAGTTTCAGTGCAGTATCAAAGAATATCCCAACTGATAGGTTATTGAAGCGCTCCTCCCTTTTCTAACCTCACATCTGTGGATGGCTGAATTTTCATCATTTACATCAATCAAAACAACCAAGACTGATGCAAAAACAAGTAGAAGAACCAGCCATGTTCTGTTAAGTCAGACATGGAAATGTAAAATGATATGATCCTTTCATTATTTTTTTCCTTTTAGAATTATAGTTATTTCACATTAAAATATGCTATTCATGTCAACCTATAATTAACTGGTCTATTATTAGTTTTAAATGAATTAAATATGTCTAAATTTCTTTAATTTAATTTCTAAATATCAACAGATATAACCTTGACAAACAAGTCTTTGAGGTCATCAGTAACTTTTAAGAATGTGAAGCATCCAGATATCAAAAGGTTAAGAATCAACAATCTATTCCATTTTGAGTCTATTCTTGTAAACGGTGTTAAGAAAGTGGTCCAATATTTTTTTTTTGCATTTATCTGTCCAATTTTCCCAACACCATTTATTGAAGAGATTGTCTTTACCCCACTGTATATTTTTGCCTCCTTTGCCATATATTAAGTGAGTGTATAGGCATGGATTTATTTCTGGGCTCTCTATTCCGTCCATTGATCAATGTATCTGTTTTTATGCCAGTACCATGCTGTTCTGATTACTTTAGCCTTGTAGTGTCGTTTGCTATCAGATATAAGTATGATACCTCCAACTTTGTTCTTCTTTCTCAAGATTGCCGAGGCTATTTGGGGTCTTTCATGGTTCCATATCAATTTTAGAATTATTTGTTCTAGCTCTCTAAAAAATGTTATTGGTATTTTGATAGGGATTGCAGTGAATCTATATATTGCTTTGGGCAGTGTGGCCATTTTAATGATGTTGATTCTTCCTACCCATGAGCACAGTCTATGCTTCCATTTATTTGTATCTTCTTCCATTTCTTTTTTCAATGACATAATTTTCTGAGAATAGAGAAGACCCCACACCATAAAACTTCTAGAAGAAAACATAGGCAGTAATCTCTCTGATATTGCTACTAGTAATTTATTTTCAGACACACCTCCTTGGGCAAGGGAAACAAAAGAAAAAATAAATAAATGGGACTACATCAAACTAAAAAGTTTCTGTACAGCAAAGGAAACCATCGGCAAAACGAAAAGACAACCGACTGACTGGGAGTGGATATTGGCTTATGATACATCTGCTAAGAGGTTAATATCTAAAATATATAAAGAACTCATACAACTCAACAACAACAAAAAACAATCAAATTAAAAAATGGGTAGAAGACCTGAATAGATATTTCTCAAAGGAGATTCTGATGGCCAATCAACATATGAAAAGGTGCTCAAGGTCACTAGTCATCAGAGAAATGCAAAATAAATCCACAATGAGATGTCACCTCACACCTGTCAGAATGACCATCATCAATAAATCAAAGAATGACGAGTGCTGGCGAGGATGCCAGCAAAGGGACCCCTCGTGCACTGCTGGTGGGACTGCAAAGTGGTACAGCCACCACGGAAAACAGTCTGGAGGTGTCTCAAAAAACTAAACATAGATCTACATTTTGACCCAGCAATCGCACTTCTGGGTATTTATCCAAAGAAAACCAAAACAATAATTCATAAAGATATATGCACCCCAATATTCATGGCAGCACAATTTACAATAGCCAAGATTTGGAAGCAACCTAAATGCCCATCAACAGATGACTGGATAAAGAAATTATGGTTCATATAGACAAAGAAATATTACACAGCCATTAAAAAAAGTGAAATCCTACCATTCGCAATGGCATAGATGGACCCAGAGATTATTATGCTGAGTGAAATAAGTCAGACAGGGAAAGATAAATACCATACGATTTCACTTGTATGCAGAATCTAAGGAACAAAAAGAACTAATCAAAAACACTCACAAATATAGAGAACAATCTGGTGACAGCCAGAGGGGAGAGGGGTTAGGGGGCAGGGAGAAAGGGGTAAAGGGTTAAAAAAGTACAAATTAGTAGTTGAAGATAGTCACGGGGATGGGGAGCATGGCATCAGGAATGCAGTTAGCATTAATGTATTGGCTAGATGTACAGCCAGAGGAGAGAAAAAGCAATCAGCAGCATCATTTCATAAACTTTATAAATGTCTAACCAATGTACTACATACTTGAAATTAATTTTAAAAATCACCAACCTATGATAATTATTTAAACCACTAAAATGGTGCTAGGAACTAGAGAATCATAGATTAAAACATACCATCTGCATCCTCAAAGAATTTCTAATTTGATATAGGGTATAATTATCGATTATAATTTTATTGTAAAAAAATAAAACTTCGAGTTTCTTACAGTAACGTCTCATATATCTCAACGTTGCCAATGGCAACTAATACGGTGTACGCCCCATAGGTGATGCCTAAATACGTGTGATTCAGTCTGAATCTACATCATATGCATTTGACTGATGCACCAGAAAGTCACGTATCTTGTCATGCAATTAGGTAACATGCATCATCTCCATATGTTCACACACGTTTCAGACACCGATTGCTCATTATAATGAAAAATGTGCTGCCACCCTTAGCTAAAATATAGTATTAGCACTGGGAAGACCCCAAAATTACAGCCACAATGCAGCATCCTGATTGACTTAAACTAATAGAATACATTTTATTTTTTAGGTCGTATCATTTAAAATAAATTTATTCTTCCAGATTTATATGTCAGTCTGGATAATAGAATAAAGGAGAAAATAGCTTATTTCACGAATCGGATTGGTCAGAACATGAGAATGAGGTTCCCTTCTGCCGTCTGTCTCCCGAGCTCCAGGAGACAGAGCCCAAAAATGGCAACCACGAGGGACTCAAAGGCACGATGTTGTGTGTGTGTGTGTGTGTGTGTGTGTGTGTGTGTGTGTGTGTGTAAATACATATGAGGAGTAGCTTAACGATCAATAGAAATGATGCTTGAAGGTCAGAAATCAGATTTGATAAGAGGTTCTCAAATATTTCCCTGTCTAATCCAAAGCAGGCAGGGTATTCCGTATTCCCACCAGAAACAGTGGGAGCTGAAACAGGGCGCATGTGGGGTGGTGAGGGCAGCAAACGCCCATCCAGGTCTAGGATGAGAAGCACCGAGCAGGGTACTAGAAGGCCTCTTGCAATTCTGTGAATTCCTGGGGAATTTAAAGAACGATCCCAGCGAACCCCTGGGCAGCATTTCATAAGCGGGAGGAGTATCTTCCTCATCCTCATTTGCACTCCACCAGTGAAAGCGAGAGGGAAGTACACCACGGAGGCAGAGATCACACACACAGACAAAGCTCCCCCTTGTCTGACCACATCGTGTCTGAACCGCGCACATGGTGTTTTGACATGGTCAGCTTCGTGGACCATTTTCCTGAATTTCTAACGTGTTCCTTGTCCCTTCAACGAAACTGTTTCTAATTACTGAACTGGGAAAGCAATAGGAGAGCAACCGTAACCCGACTCAACAGAAAGAAACTTAATTTAGAAATGGAGCAAATGCACTTTGAACATTTGTATTCTTTTCCTTCTGCATATTTATCACCTCAAATGTCATGCAAATTCAATCTCTGCCTACACGACAGAATACCATTTTATGAATATTTTCCCCATAATTTCCATGAATTCATTAATGCAAATAGCAACTGAAAAGCCAACTATTATCGGGGCAAAGCGCCTTCTCTGTTTATTTCACCGTGGACCGGGAACGAGATTCAGGCTTCGGGAATATTCCTCTCTGAAGACTACTCTGAACAACTGCTCCCTGTGCTTCCTACACACGCTAAAATGAGTTCACCAGTCCTTTCCAAAAGTTTGGTTCTGAATCAAATGTGGGTATACATTTGAAAACTACACACTCTATATGAGTAGTATACACATATTTTTACATTTTTAACATCATGTACAAGCTGTGAGAACATCTGGCGTTTTGTAAATTTGGCCAAATCCAGCTTCCAGCTGCATTTCCTTCTCCAAATGCGTCCTCTGACACGTGCAAGCCGCTCTCCAATTTAGCTCTGATTCTCTCTCGCTCTCTCTCGCTCTCTCTCTCTCTCTCTCTCTCTCTCTCTCTCTCTCTCCCCGCCTCACTTTCTCTCTCTCTCTCTCTCTCTCTCTCTTTAGGACAACACTCTGCGATGTTAAACGTGCATTGTATCTAAACTTAATACTTTTCTACCTGAATGAAAAATTAAAAGCTTTCCAATTAATAAAATGACAAAAAAACGCAAAGCTAAAGATGTAAAATTACTTTCAACTGTATCTGTCTCACTTTTCTATAGCTAATCCTGACACAGAAACCACTTCTTGAGCAAGTTTTCAACAAAATATTTTGCTGAGTATTTTATTGTCTGAACTAAGAGAAAGCAATGCCATAATTAACTGACTCAATGCTTTTTTGAGCCAGCAACACATCTTTGCTTCAGAAAAAATGCACCTATGTGCACGAACAATTGTGTCACACGTTGTGAGGTGGTTAAAGGACATTTTAAAGTATAAGATTAAGGTGATGAGAATGCAAAGTCATCTGACTAAAACATTATAAATAACAACGAAAACTCTAACTGGACTCTGCATTCAATTCTTACGTTTAATTGTGAGTAAATAATTGCTGTTAGAAGGTCTAGAACTGCCTAATATCCACCTCCACACACAGGGTCACGATTAGCATTTGGCCTCGGCTGGTCAGGCTAGACTCTGTCCCTGCCCTCATATAAAATATTTAAAACACCCTTCAGCCTGCGGGGAAGTAAATGGCCTTCGAGTGAAGGCCCCCCTGTCCCCCTGGCTGATCTGTGTGCGCGTCTAGTCCTCTCGGCCAGCTCACAGGTCCCAGCTCTGACGCCATCTCCTCAAATTTCAACTCCGCACTTGGTTCGGTCTCTTCCCTCCAATACACACCTCCCACAATGCTGATAATTATTGGACTGCGAACCTTTTCTTGGTCTCAGAGATTCGAAACGGACGTTTGATGGACTCTTATCTATTCCGGCCTGGCCCCCTCATTTAGACTTGGCCCTGCTCTGGACACGCCCCATGACGGGCCTCCGCTTAGACTGTAAATTACGTGGGGCTCTCTGGCCCCCCCACGCTCCCCCAGTCCCCAGAATGGCTCCAGGGCCCTGCGCTCTAGCTGCCTGTCCTACCACTCCTCAGATACAGCACAGTTCAGTGTCTAAGAGCAAAGGCCCGGAATGAGCCCTGTTGAGTTCAAACTGGGGCTCCTTTATTACAAAGTTAACTTGGTTGAGTTTCCTCACCTACTAAAACCAGAGTGAAAATATCCACTTCACAGATTACTCAGCCACAGCCTCTGCCTGAACGGAGATTCCCGAGGCTCAACCACAGAGCTGAGACGTGGCAGGCTCCAAGTTCAAAGCCAGGTTTATACGACTCCAAATTTGTGCTCTTGTCCAATTAATCATGCTGCCTCTCTTTAAAATCATCCTTATTTTCTTCCTTAAGACAGCAAAAATGATTATACCCTTTTTTTCAGCAGTGGCTGTAAAATTTAAAACCAAGTTACTAACTAAATTACCTCACTTAAAATAATAAGGATATGAAGTCTCGAGTTATCCACAATTCTTCATTTAGCAAGGCAGTTAAAGCTAGCATTCCCCACAGACGTTTGAACCTCTTTCCTATGCCCATTTCCAAATGAATGACTTGACTTTATAGCCTTTATACTCGATTTTCAGGATAAATAACAATTCTCAGGATCAGGTACCAGGCAGACGTAGCAGCAAAGATGGGCGAGAGAAGATGCAAGGGAAGTTGCCAGGGCAGTGCGGGTCAGCAGCTGCGGCCAGAGGCTAGGAGACTTTCTGGGACAGATAATGCCCTGTGTCCACCCACTGGTTTAACAGTGGTGTCAGGGTGTAAGGCAGGAAGGAAGAAGGACCCACATGATCTGTTCTGGGTGAAACCACACATTGTTGAAGTCGAGGCCAGCCAAAGGCCGCAGACCTGAGCATCGAGCAGACGCTGGAAAGTGCGACACAGACGGCCATGGGTAGTTCTGTCGCCAAGTCACACACCACATGGTGTTCACGAGAAATGTCTTAGGACTCAATTTAAAACACAGCTAAGCTGTGAGCCTGGCTGTGAACACAGCTACTGCAGACAACCGGAGGTTCTTCCTGCCTGTCGACTGGAAAGAACGGGATGGAGAACTATGTGAGAACTAAAACGTGTACAAAATATATGCGTAAACTGGGATAGCTGAGTTTGATTTAGACGACGTGCATTTCTGTGACAGAGGAAAATAATATCCCAATGCGAACACCTCATGCTCAGCAAGAACAAAACAAAAAAAACACACACGTAAGTATTCCCCACTTCATAAAATGAAAAAAAGCAAAATCTACAGAATGTCAGAGCAATTTTCATTTCCTGTAAAACATTCGATGCGCTGTAAGCGCTCTTTTCAGTTACCTCGGCCACGGCTTTTGGAGAAAACGTCACCGCGTCCACCACGGTGACGAGGTCCCCGGGGTGCAGGCGATCGAAGTACTTGGCGCAGAGCTCCCAGGCGCGCAGCCACGGCGACGGGGACTCCGGGGCCGGCCCGGCCAGGTGGGGGTCTCCAGTCCAGAACAGCTTCTGCAGCCAGACGGTGTACAGAGAGCTGGGAGACAGCATCCGCCCATCCTTGTCGGGGATTTTGGGAACAAGTTTGGAAATAGATAAGATGTTCTGACTTGAAAGAACTGGCTCCAGTGCTTCGAGAGGATTCATGTTTGCATCTGTCAGTTTCTTGTAATTAAGGCCTATTGGAAGGAAAAGGAGAAAAGGGAACAGTTCATTCCAGCGGAAACATACAGAAACTTCGAACGCACACACGGCCCTCTGTGTGGCTGAAAGGAATGACGGATTTACCAGCTCAGTTATCGCAAATAGTTCAGTAGAGTCCATGAGACAGATCAGGAGATGTGAGCTCCCGTCCCAGCCTGCAAGCTAAGTGGGCGATCCTGGACAGACGCTCAGACGCTCTCCTTCTGCGAGTCTCAGCCCCGTCTGTCCCCTGCTGATGCCAGTGTCCCCGAGCTTCTGTGATCCCTCCACGTCACCTATGATGTCCTCTACGGTGCACTCACCGAACTGCATGATATTCACTTGTTCTTCACCTGGCATCTCATCGACTACTGAAAGCAGAAGCTGGACCACACTCCACGTGCTCTGTGTCTAGTCCAGTGTCTGATTTGGTTACTCAGTAAACCACGGATAAACGGAAGCAAATTCCCCAATGGTTATAAATATTAAACAGATTGGAAAATGCCTTGTAAATTATACAGTATCTTGCAGATGTGGAGGTATGAATGTGCTTCATTTCTTAGTTAGAAAAATAAAGATTCATAGACACTACTCTAAAGAATTCTGCAATTTATCAAAGATTCGAAAGATCTGATTTTAATGGGCTCCACCCATGCTTTAAACAAACGGGCTGCACTGAAGTGTGATTCTGCCAAATTGCCCATCGTACAGTGTCTCGGCCTTGTCATTTATATAGAGAAAATATAGCCAACGGGAGTAGAGGGGAAAAAAAAACCTCTGGAGTCCAAAACTTCGGATTTTAGCACCAGGTCTACTGTGAGTCACTGTGTGACTTTTAATAGGTTTCTTAGTTTCTCTGGTATGTAATTCCCTCAACCGTAAGTAAAGGAGTTGGAAAGATAATAACTGAAGCCGATTAGCATTAAACTCCCGTGGTTTCAGATCTGTGCCAGTCACAGTGCATAGACATGACCGAGTACAGAAAATTAATCCCCGATTTAATTTCAAGAGTGAGTTCACGCGGGGGAACGGGCATCTTACCTGATGCCACTACTTTAAATTTCTTCAGCAGCCGAATGTGCGTTTCTGGTTTAATGGCATATTCCCCAAAATCTGCACAGCCAAAGCTGTCCAGGAGAGTGAAATAATACAGCAGCCTTTCGTGGTCAAAGCCGTCGATACTGGGATATATGTACTTGACCATGTGCCTGTGAAAGGCTTCGGGGTCAGTCTTCAGAGTCTCGAAGAGATGAAGGGCTTGGGCTCGATTTTCAATTTCGACTGTGGACAAACTGAAATGAAAGAGACGAAGAAGTTGCGTTAACATTTGGTTCCTTATTGAACAAGATGCTTTTTCGTATTTTAAAATCCGGAGGAGAGGTGACTTCGTACAAGTGCTTTTTTTCCTGCCTCATCAAAGATGGTAAACCACGAGGATGCAGAGAGTTTCCATAAAAGGAAACAGACGTGCTAAATGCCTGTGAGTGTACTATGCGATTTTCATGTCTCATGTTATCTCACAGCGAGCCTGTGAGCAGGTATCACTCCATATCCCCACCGTTGGGAGGGTTGTCCAGTGCTTTACAGCTAAGAAACGAACCAGCTCTCTCAGCTTCCACTATGCATTATGTATTCACGTCACAAGAAAAAAAACATGTAATTGGAGCTTCATTGCAGAAATGTACATCACCTTAATATTTCCAAAATTTAGGAATCTGTGAGGGGAAGAAACAACCACAACTTCTAGGTATACGTTTTACATCCAAGAGCCTTGAATTGATGATACAGGATAGCCCCAAATTTGATACGATGTTCAAACAGAATTCTAATCAGAAAGAGCAGACACTTGCACTCTCGCGTGAACTGTCTGCAGTAATGAATGCCACTTGAATAAAACACATATCTTAGTATTTTCATCTTGACTTAGACATCTTTATAGTATCATAAGAAATGTTATTTAAGGTTAAACTGTTGGGAAAAAAAATCTCCTTAAGTTTAGTTGGCTTGATCAGCTTGTACTCTGGGGGGGGGGCGGTGAAGGGAAGGACTTAATGTGGCCACGTGCTTCTCCCTGGACAGAACGTAGAGGCCTCCAGCCCCATGTAACCCTGGTACCCCGTGCAGGATGGGTTTCAAGCCCTCTGATTTGAAGGGTTCTCGGGCAGCCTTCAGCACCAACAGAAATGTCCACTTTTTAGGCCTCTTAGGACAGCGATGAAAGTGCCCAAGGGCGGTGAGGGACACCTCCAGAATCGAAGGTAGATTCCCCGGTTTCAAAGCAACTCCTCCGACATACGATAGCCTGCTCATTAGAATTCCCACTTCACAAAAATATTGAGACACATTTTTGGTTTACGTAGATAAAGTTAATACAAATTACGTTCTAAAATTTCATGAGAGTGGCAATACTACAAAGTATTACTACAAAATATTGTGGCAATCTACAAAGTCAAAATGCCACGTAATTTTAAAAGGCTCTTTTAACTTTCGCTTCAAGAGAAATGGTTATTTTTCTATAAAGACGCAATTCAAAAAGTGACAAAAATATCCCGATCTGTTACCGTGTCCCTGACTGTGTGCTGAGTACCCTTCGAGTCCAGGACTCAAAACACGCTGTAACTAGGTATTATCTTATGTGTCTCCCTCACTGGACTAGGTACCACGTGATGGCCAAGATGCTCTCACATCTTCTTTATCTCTAGTTTCTCGGAACCGAGCACCAGCGAATGGTATGAAGAAAACATTCAGTACGTGTCTTATGGACGCCGTAGAGTCGGGTGGATGGACAAGAACTTAGGTGTCCTCTATGGATCTGGCACAGTGCTCAGCACTGGGGACAATATGAAGATTGACAGCATCGAGTGCTCACGCAGCAATCTGAAAATCTAGTTGAGTTAAAAATACTTAGCATGAAACAACAAGGCAAAATTATGGTATGGGCTGACAAAGGCACGCAATTATATTCCAGGCTAGAGGAGGATTACAAAAGCTGTAACTTAAGAAGCGACAGACACCAATGCTAACAGAAGGCTTAAAGGAAGAAGTACTTGAGCTTGACACTGTCGAAAGGAGTGAAGCAAAAATAATATGAACCAAAGTATCAAGACAAGAGAGCACAGACCTGAACCAGAAACAGTGAGTGTAATGGATGCCTAGTCAGAAATTCTCGATACTGTCACTACTAATGACAGGCGGAGGCATCCGAGAACAATATTGTACTCGCGGTGGTAGGAAAAAGTGACTCACAGAATTTCTGGTTCTCCTTTATAATGTGCAAAATAAAATGTGAAAACAATGTAGTGAAGAAGTAAATAAGAAACTATATAACCCCATCAAGAGGCTTCTTACTGACAAAGATTCACAGGCAGGACACTGCCCAGCTGAGCTGGGGGACAACCTCACACTTATGCTGGTTACTACGGTAGGCAAGGTAACTCTAGGTGACAGCCAACCGACAGGTGAGAAACTGCCAATCAGAGAGGGGAAGAGACCTGCCTAAGACCAAGCACAGACCTGCCTGGTCTCAGTGTGGCTTTCTTTGTTCCCCTTATCACAAAACAAAGCGGCCGTCAATTGATAAGGTCACATGCCCGCAATAACCACCATATCAAAAACAGGATCCTCTCTATAACACAGACATTAGTTCTCGCTCCCGAGAAATAATCTAAGAGTTCTCCTATTACACCTCACTCCTAACAGCCTGAGAAACATTATTCAAGATAGACTCATCTACAAAATGTTCGCGACTAAATCGCTCTAGTTTTACTTCACCTGTGTTTGATTCGATTCTGAACACAGTCTCCTGCAATCGACTTCACTCTCTCCACCCTCTGATTCTTCCGCGCCTACAATCCGGTTTGCCCGATGTGTAATTTTACCCAATTACCTTGTCAAGAGAGATACCGGAATACCTCTACTGACATGTGATACGTATCCAAACCTCCCTCTCCAGTAAATTACAATGCGCGAACATCTTTTATAGATGCCAGTGATCGATAACCCATCTTAATAGTTTCCATTGAAAGGAGCTGTGATCTTCCTTTAGGAACAAGAAATGGAGTCTCTGCTTGGATAACGGTTCCAAACAACCCCCAGTCAAGAGAGTCGGAAGCGATTCCACAAAACCACTGCGGACTTTTTGTTAATCAAACTAATGATTACCCTCAGAAACTGATTAAGTGCTCTTTTTGGAACCCAGATTTAGCTATAATGCAGCATATATACATACATATGCATATTTAACTTCCAGAGATTAACTATCGGAACAAACTAGCAGTAGTTGTAGTCAACGCACAGGGAATCAATTATTAGCACTAAGTCCACGATTAACTGTTCTGTAATGGCTTCGAGCTGTCAATCACCCAAAAATGCAATTCAAGAACAGCGCATTCTGAAAGGACTCACATGCCCAGAGGAAAACAAGTTTATTTAAATGCATATTTCTTTACCCAGTCTGAGATTGAGTGATAGTACAATTCCATTAGCTGACTAAAAGAATTACTTAGGGGAGGGGAAGAGGGAAGGAGGGGAAGAGGGGGATAGGGGAGGGCGGGCTGCGGGGCAAGGCTGGAGAGAAGGAAGAAGGCACGGGAGAGAGGTCCACACGTTCAGATGCAGTGACTTCTCGGCATTTCTCTCCGGTATGAAGGGATGTGAACCGAAATTAATAACCACTGTCATTAACAACCCAAAGTAATAACCACAGGGCTCCTCCACGGACTCCCATGGAAAAGAGATGGTTCTACCCTCTCAGTTTCAACCGCTCTGGCCCGAGGGACACGATGCAAAGTGTTTCCCGTACGAGGCCTCAGAATGACCCTCACGTGGCAGACTTGCTCGCCATGCTGCCCGACAGCTGGGTATGTGATTATGCAGCAAAAATGTGGTCAAAATAATTGTGGTATGTTTCAGTTTTGCCAATATTTTGGTCAAGTATCTATGTAAACCAAAAAAAAAAAAAAATGGCATTTAACTTTTCAAGATCACCAAGACAGCCGATGACAGGATCAATAATAAGTATCTCACAGGGTATGTTTTGTCTCACAAACGCTCGGTGAGAGCCTCCACGGACCACTGTACGTGAACGAAGTGATGACGTGGAAGGCACGTGAGCAGGCTCTGTCTCCTCCGCTGCTTGCTTGATCCCTTACACCTTTTCATTTCTCATAGAATGTCAACTCTGACTGGTTTATACAGTCTCATATTATTACCACTCTAAAAAAAATATTCTGAAATACCAGCGTACAGGAATAGTAATAGGCACCATTTATTGAGCGTGTTTTATAAGCTAAGTACCGTCATCATGATGTCAGCCCAAAACAGATACCTTATAAGCCATATCTTCATAGCCACGACAGGTCAGGTGTTTAAGCAGACTCACTGAGCAGAGGAGGAAACTTAGACTCAGAGGAAGGAATCGCGCTGTCTGCCAGGAGCACGTGAGCAGGAAGTCACAGGGCCAGGGTCCGCACCCAGATCTGCATGACGGAAAGCCTGAGCACTTGCCACTGGATGGAACTAGGACAAAATGCACCTTCTTGCTTACGCCTTGTGCCAGAGTCAGGAGCCTGTGACTACTGCGGGGAGGGGGCGTGGAGGGGAAGGGGCCTGCAGGATACAACATGGAAAGGAAGGATGCGGGCGCATGGATAATCACTGTAATTAGTTCTTCCATTTTTAGGACCAGGAGATTTTGTCTTATGTATAATGTAAATCAATCTCGGTGACATTCTCTTTTCCCCTTAGCCCCAAAGAAAAATCAAAACCAAATATACAGCTCAGTTTTTACAACTGTGTAAGACTCAAGACCTGAATACCTGCAGTCAAGCTTCCTACTCCAATATGGATTTTTTTCCTGGTCCTAAATTTTATCTATCTTAATTTCCAATGTTATCACATACTTTCAAGAAGCTAAGCTACCTTAAATTCCCTTTCCATATCCTAATCGTTTGCACACTAACTTGTCAGCTGAGCTCCTTGAAGGGAGGAGGAGACGGAAGAGAATGCCAGGACTCTGAAGCCTTGACCACGTGCTGACCCACAGCAACCCCCAGGCACAGAGTCGGTGCATTTTCCGTTCCAGCTCTGAGAAAGGAAGACGCCTTACAGTTCATTCATCTCCCCACAGCTGGAACCTGCTCTTGCCCATCCTTGTGTCTGCGACCGGAGAACATGAAATCGATACGAAAAACAGCGCATCCCTGTCAGAGTCCCTGTGACCAGCGAGCCCGCCCATGGCTCTGAAGGAGACAGTACAAACTAAACAACAGAGAAGATGGTACCACGATCTCGGCCACCCAAGCGAAGTCACTTGGGAAATCACGTGGGTGGCTAAAAAGTGGAAACTGGGGTGACATAAAGTGTATGGCCTTCAGTACTGCAGTTTAAATATGGAGAAGGATGGGGACTCCTACCAAGGCTGTCAGTCAGAGGCAGTTCCGGCCTCTGCTTAGTCCTCTGTTCACTCTGCTCCAACCATGGACTTCCTCTAGTTTACTCAAAATTGCCACCACCCTTCCCCGCCTAGAGCCTGCTCC